>VYZX01032369.1:867266-965772 GCA_013401335.1 Brachypteracias leptosomus
TGTACATCCAGATCACTTAATTGGTCCCTAACCCAGTCCTCGTCAACCAAGGCAAACTCCTCCTTTGTCCTGACCTCCTCTGGGGCCTCAAGGGTCTGGGGCTCCTGAGGACAGCCTCCAGGAGTATAGACAGAGGCAAAGAAGGCATTCAGTATCTCCGCCTTCTCTGTATCCTCTTTCACCAGGGCACCCGCCTCATTCAGCAGTGGCCTACATTGCCTCTAGTGTTAGTTTTATCTGCAATGTATTTGAAGAAGCCCTTTCTGTTATCCTTGACCTCTCTTGCAAGGTTGAATTCCAAGGAGGCCTTGGCTTTCCTAGTTGCGGCCCTACATCCTCTGACTAGAGTCTTATAATCATCCCAAGTGGACATCCCCTCCTTCCATGATTTATAGACCACCTTCTTCCTCTTGAGTTTGCCCAGCAGTTCCCTGTTTAACTACGCAGGTCTTTTGTCTCCCTTTCTTGACTTCCTACGTGATGGGATGCTCTGATCTTGCGCTCGGAAGAAGTGGTGACAAGTGAGACTGTGAAGCATTACATGTGTCCTGAGTCACGCTATGTCTGAACTGCTTGAAAACATAAGGAACAGCAATATCACTTCTTAATTTGGGACAGGCTCTGCTCCCAGGGTGTTCCTCAGCTTCCCAACAGGATGGGCACATAAGCTTTTCTATTCTGCTAGCTGCACTTCAAGATTCCAACATCAGAAATGTCAGAGGGCAAACAACAAAGGAAACAAAAGCTGTTTCAGGTTGTGGTGTCAATAAGTAACTTCTGAGTTATTTTAATGACTTGCTAAAAACTATAACACTGGGAAGACAGAGAGTTACATCAAGGAAAATACTACCACCCCAAAACTGCAGAATCATTTTGCATTTATTAAAAAGATCTCATTTGAGTATAAGTGAAAATCAGATTGGCAAACTCAGGCTAAGTAGTGGCCACGGCAAAACCAGAAACTCAATTAAAAAACACCCAATGTCAATAAAACATCAACGCTAAGGGAAAAAAAAATAAATACAAACAAAACCTCTACTTCATTGATATCAAATTAAGAGGAGGAAAACCCATCAACATCTCTGTTCACACTGAAACCTCCTCATCCAGGCAGGGACCCTCCTTCAGGCTTACAGCCAGAGCTTCTCCCAAGCCTGTCCCTGCCAGCCGGAGAGGACAGCAGCTCCGCTGACCCTGTGCAGGCGATGCTGGCTGGGGTTCACTAGAAGGAATAACGCATCCAGAACTTTGTTGTGCCACCCAAGCAAGCACTTAATTTTACAGCAATGCTTGTAAAAGACTCTGAAGTTCAGAAGCAGCTCATGGTGAGCATGCAGAGAATCCAAGGCCACGTTTGCACTTGCAAGATAAGCCAAATCAAGGGCAAGAGAGCACTCTCCCTTCCACAAGTCTCTGGCTCAATCGTGGTCTACTTCTCCCCAGAGAGCCCCATTACCCATTGCTCCTCCATCGGTACCTTCCACACACCCAACAAAGCCCTGACCTTGGAGCTTCCCACCTCAGCCTTTGAGTTTGCCTGGGGTATTCAAGCACTTCGTTCCACACATCCACACTGTGTGTATGGAAACAAGTGATGCAGCAAAAGGCAACTTCTGCTGTATCTGATGATATCGTAAAAATTAAACTCGCTCCGTTACTGTCTCACTAACAGCAGCTTCCCAGAGTCCCTGTTTTGCTGAATACCTTGCATTTAAAAGAGGGAGATTTGCTGCTGATTGGATTATAACAGAAGTGAAAATTCATGCGTTTTAATGATAAAAGCCATTATTAGGGGTAAAGATGAATATATAGTCATGGGGCATATTAGTAACTAACTTTTAAATGGAGATTATTTCTCCAAATGAAAAGGGAGAAATAATCCTCTCTAAACCTGCTTCATTTTTAATACTTGCTGCCAACAGCTAGATCTGCTTGCTTCCATTGCTGAGACACCACAAAGCCTTACAGCTCATAATATATCCTCTGCGTGTCGCATCACTTACCCAACAACAACTACAGAAAGACTAAATCCTGACCTGTAAAAATGGAAACTGGAAAATCACCTGTGAAAATCTGGTGATCAGGTGAGGTCCCAAAAACCTGGGGAAGGGCTGATGTTGCCCCCACCTTTAGGGAAGGGAGGGCATGGAGAGATCTGGGTGAGTACCCTGTCAGCCCATCCTCCTGGCATTCATCTTCAAGCAGTGAAGGATAAGGAGGAAATTGGGTCAATATTGGGGCTGCCATCAGTGACACGCGAGTCAATGCCGAGCACATCCTCTGCAAATCTGCAGGTGACTTTACACCACAGGAGGTGACAACCTAAGAAACAGATAGAACCCAACAGTAGAAGGACCCTGATAAACCTCAGGATGGAGCCCATCAGAAACTTAGTGGGATATGACAAGGAAAAGGGCCAATTTCTGCCTGGGGGTGCAGATTAACACCACGCAGTGATTCGTGGAGCAATAACCCAACAGAGAAGAGTCAGAGGGCTACAAGAGATACCAAGCTGTCTATGGGGCTCCCTGTGCTGGTGGAAACAAGGCGATCAGCTGCTCCCATCTTATCCTCCCAGTGGAGAGAAGGACCCCACCTGGATGCAGAGATGTTCCTTGAATCACCATAAGTAACTCTTTCTGGTGCTGTGCACTCCCCTGGAACAAGAGCTTGAGCTGGTGACCTCCAAAGGGCCCCTCGGGTGGCATTTCTGTCATTCTGCAGCCCCAAAACTACAGGTAAAGGCTTTAACAGCATCCGTGCTAACTATTTATCTTTCTAACTTAGCCTAGGACTTACGCTCTCTATTACAGCCAGGCAATAGAACGAATAAATTTGCTTTCTGTCAGGCAGTATCAAAGATATGAATAAAGCATTACAAGGCAATTTCAGTCATGCAGATCTTTGAACTGTGCTCTGCTTTCCCATTGCTCCGTCCCTAACCACAGCAGCAGAAGGAAAAATCCCTAGTCATTACACTGGGATCTTCTTTTGATGTTGACTAGAGATGGAAGAGACTGTGTGCAGACCCTATGGATTATTGGTCAGTATATAAAGAAACTTCTTATGAAAGATGACTTCTACCTGAAGATCCATGAATGGTGGTGCAGGATAAAGAGCAGCGAGACTTACAGTGATGAGCCACCATGTCCTTTGACATTGCACTGTCAAAGCAAAACCAAGTGAGCTTCAGTGGCTCCCTGCCAGCCCACTCCAGCTAAAGGCCATGCCACACCAGTTGCATTATTACACTGATGAAGAGTTTATATAAAAAGAGGGAAAACTATCCATCACTTATTTCAATCTCTGTCTAAAATTATTTACTCCTGCTAGACTTTGCTCTCCTCCTTTTTGATATTTATTTCTTTCTCTTTCCCATCTCTTTTTTCTTTTAGAAACCATTTCCAGAAACAGTTACCACCTTGCAGTCTTTAGGATCATACACATTAAAGAGGCTGAAGATTTAAATCATAGTATGCTCAGGAGAGCTCGAAGGTGGGAGCCCAGAGATGGGAGTTACCTCAAATCAAACACTACTTTCGAGCACACCAGCCTCTTTCCTCCCTCTTTTCAGAGCCTCACCCTGCAAGAATGTTCACATAAAGGTCCTATTCCATATAGAATCACAAAATGGTTTGAGTCAGAAGGGACCTTAAAGATCATCTAGATGCAACTCCCCTGCCATGGGGGAGACACTCCCCACTAGACCAGGTTGCTCAAAGCCCCATCCAATCCGGCTTTGAACACATCCAGTGTTGGGGCACCTACAACCTCCCTGGGCAACCTGTTCCAGCAACTCATTACCCTCAGAGTGAAGAACTTCTTCCTTACATCTAACCTAAATCTCCCCTTCTCCAGTTTAAAGCCATTACCCCTCATCCTATCACTAGAAGTCCTTGTAAAAGCCCCTTCCAGGCTTTCTTGTAGGCCTCCTACAGATACTGGAAGGGGGACTACAAGATGTAACAGTATTGCTCACAGAAGTGGCAGCCTCAGATATTTGTTTCTTCTTTAGAGTAGGTTTTCTTTAAGGTCTCAGTCCCGTAGACATCAAAGCACGTGAGCAATGCCCTTCATTTCTGGGAGCTACTCACATGTTTAATGCCTTGGAGGTGGCAGGAGCCAGACGTGCATGGGCATAGAGTTAGCTTTTAGAAGTGCAGAAAACTGCTGAGTTAATAAATTACTTGTTAACTGATTCTCCAGTTCCAAACAGAACAACTCGAGTAAAAACAACATATTAAAAAACGTGCATTTAGAGTCCAGCCCTGCAGGACCCCCAGTACTTTCCATTCCCAGTGACTTCCAAGAAGGCTGCACGAGGCACCCAGACCAATGCACAAGCGATTCATGCCAAATAGGATCACCTTTTAATTTTCTCCATTACCTCAGTAGCCAAAAGCACAAGTCTAGAGATCTGCCATATTTCTGACAGTAAGTAATGCTTTTTCTGTGGTAAATTCACTTAGTTATTCTTCACAATGGAAATGTTTTTAAGGACATCCTGCTGCATCTCTACATTTCATTTGTGAGATAAAAAGAACTTCTGTCCTGGAGTTGTACTCAGTGAAATACCTTTAGACAAGAGAATGTATTTTCTCATGTAAAGACATCTTTTTCAGTGAATAGTTGCACCACATTTTATATGTGGCCTTGTTACACTTTTAATTTGACTACATCAGCATCCAAAAATCATGGAACAGACTTCCTCAGAATCATTTATGTTATACACACAGATATATATATATATATAAAAATAAAAATAAAAGCTGGAGTTTTTCTTGGCTTGCTTTATACATTTAATGTTTACATTTTCCTGTTTCTCTCTGATTTTTTTTTAATCAAAGCTGAAATTCTCATAAATCACACAGTTCCTGAAGTTTGGGCTTTAGGAATGCAAAACATGAGAGCATTGATTTCAAGAGGAAATAAAACTCCAGCTGGAGTTAGAGGAATCTGCAGATACTCAGCATCTGAATATTAGACCTGACGCTTTGGGACGACGGAGGAGCAGTCTGCACAATAATTCTGCACAGTTAAAAAAGGAGCTCATGTGTGGTATCTTGGAAATAAATGTAAAATTAAAAAGCAGTCATTCTGCTTCATGGTTGCTTAAAGTTACAGTAACCTTCATTATTACAGCATCCAAACCCTTCCTCAAACAGCCAGGAGCTTTTCTGCCTGTGAAATGACAGTGTCAGCTCCTGAGATGGGAGGACCAGCAGACACCACCTTTCATAGGAGCCAGACTCCTTGGCACACAGCAAAGCAACCCAACAATCTCTGGCAGCCAATATTTTCCAGATCTCCTTGACTTTTACCAGCACCCTTCCTAAAAATCCTACATTTCCAATGATGGCTGCACTCATCAATAACCACTCAGGACAAATTCCCTTTCGTGGGAAATAATCCACCCTGTTTTTAACAGCAGTTTTGACAAGATGAAAGATTTCCTGAGGGAAGGGAGTGGTGGGAAAAAAGGCCCCACCAGCACCCATTATCTAAAAATAAAAGCATACACCAGCCATTGGGGGAAACGATAACAAAATGCTATTGAGATTAAAGCCATGAACTCTTCGAGAGGCTGATTTCCTGCCAGAAGCCCATGAAAAGAGCACAGTGCAGCTTTATTTGGCCGTTTGCTGATCCCCCGAGCACCCAGGGCAGCACCAACACCCAGCCCGCGTGGCAGAGCCCCCCATTATCCTCCCATTTTTACCCTCTCAGGGGAAACGGCCCTTCACGTCTCACCTCTGCAAAGAGCAGGGGCTTGCCCTGCAAATTCTCAGCTAATGCCAGTTTCTCCTCTGACTAGATGGGTTTAACAGGCAAGACCCTGCACTGGCTGTTATTAGTAGCATCGTTCTGAGGTGTCCTCTGTTTCTCAGGGGAGTGGGTTTAATGAAAAGCCCTTCTTATACTTTTCACTTCTTATCCCTCACCCGATCCATGAAGCCTTGAGATATATTTGGATGAAAAATTTTTTCAATAAATCCCTTACAATGACAAAGGATGAAGTGACTCCCAAACTCTTTGTCCCCATCACCTGAAGGTCCAGAATCTTGCTCCTCTCATTTCATTGATTAAATAAAACAGATAATAAAATCTTACTGCAGCACACAATCTGATTACCAAGTATAAGAACATAATACTCAGCCTTAAATCGCCAATCTCAGTTTACAAAAAGAATTGCCAACAATAACCAGAAAGTTAAGTTTAGATTTAGAGCAAATATTCTTGGCAATTATTTGTGGTAATTGTCTCAAGCTGGTACGATTTCATAAACAAGGAGATCTCATGCAGAGCTAGAAATAACACATTTTTTTCTAACACTCCTCATACAGCGTGAAGAATTACAAACAACTCTGAGAGCTAAACTAAGCAAAGATAATACAAAGATTTTGGAATTGTAAAACACCTGCAATTAAACTGAACAGCTTTTTGAGGGAGCTACACAAAAGGCTCCAGTAACAAACCCTAAGAGCATGAGAGTTTTGATTGCTGGGGTGTCTGGAAGACCTAAGCAATGGCACAACTGCACAAACTTCTCATAAGTACATAAACTTGCAGCCACAAAGACTGTGCAGAAGACCTCGTCTATCTGTGGTACACTTGATCCACCTGTACTTTTGAAGGCTAAAACCATAGTGAGAGTCTAATAACCATAGAGCAGCAGCATGCCAGTCTCCCCTGCTTCTCCCGCAGCCCCGGTCTCTCTCTTTGATCCTGTGTTTTAGTTTATCTGCTAAAGCAGAGCATCCAGCAAGTTTCCTATACCAACTCCTGATGACTGGCATCTTGCCCTGCAGTCCCAGAGCCACTGGCAAGGCTGGATGCAGCACCCAAGAGAGTGACACTGAGCCCTTTAGGAACACAACTAGCATTCATACAACTCTAGGATCTGCCTTGCCACCCTGGTCACAGGACCTGGCGTGGCCAGAACATCATCCAGCAATGAGAGGAGAAGAATACAGAGTGTCCTTCCTCACCCCAACACAGAAAAATACAAACCATTTTGCACAGACTGGTGCTATACAAGCAAACGAGCTTTCCTTCAACACCTATCTTCCATTTAGCTACTTCATAAAAATAACAGAGATGGCACTGCACACAAAGTCCTTTAGCTGCTTACCAAGTCCCCAAAGGAGCAGGTATTTTTCCACACATCTTTAAAGTAATGCTAATTATATTACGCACAGTGGCAAATATACACAGGGGACAACAGTATATCTTTTAATTATTACTATTGCCTCTGCTGTCTCTTATCCTCATTCTCATCAGAGGAGAAGCAAGGTACCTCAGAACTTGTCAAGCCTGCCCGGCTGCTGTGCTGCAGCAGATGAGCCTCTGGGTTTGAGGCCCTCCAGGAACCTGCCCATACCTGATGGTGGGCACTGACCTGTACCCTGAAGTTTTAAAGAGGTTATTCTCCAATAATTTACAAAAAAACCCCAAAACAAACCACACCATGCCATTTTAAAGTTTTTTGGGAATTGCTGTCTGTAAGATCACAGTGCTGAAAAGGGACAATCTTTCACCCAGTGCCCCTCATCCATCACACCTCATGGACACAGCCACCTTAAGATACACACCAAGTTGACAGCCCACACCCCCTCTCCTCTCTGCTGAGCTCACCAGTTCTCATTCAGTTCATGGTGCCTTTAAATCACAAGTGTACTTACTTACTGGCATTAAGTTGTAAACACAACTTAAAGGATGTTCAACACAGTTAACTGAACACTATAAATCCCACCATGAACCTATGTAGTCATATATAAATTATATATGATCATGAAAATTTATTTATACATGCACATACGCAAATTTTTTCAGGGATCACTCTTGTAATTACCTTCTAAAACTGGGGAATATATCTTTTCCATCATTGTTATAAAACCAAACTGAGGTAAATTTTGCTTTTCCAGTTTCAGTGTAATTTCTGAACTTTCACAGCAGAGCTCAGGAGAAGACACACGCAGGATTGCAGAGTGGGGCTGGATCCTGGTCACCAGGCACCAGCAGCAGCAAGACATTTTGTAAGGAACATACCTGCATGCAGAAAGGTCCTTCTGTCCCACGGCATTTACGGCTGACAAAGAACACAAAGCCAAGGCAAAGCACTGTACAACCACTCCTTCACAGAGACCTTGGGCAGGGAGCTCCTGGGGCTCCTCCATCCACCCAGGGCATGTGGGTGCAACCAGACAGCTCTGTGAGGACACAGTGGCAATGAGGCTCAAAAGTTCAGATGGTACACAGATATGAATGTGTGGGAACATCCCGGATACTCTCAGATGTCTTGCCTGGCCTTCCCCTGCCACTGAAGGTGTCCCGTGTCACATTTACTAGCACTTGGCAAGTGTCTGGGCCACACTGAAATGTCTAAACAGCTTGTTTTAGTCTTTTGAGTCTCTCCACACCCAAAAATAAGATTTGCACAGGGATGCTCCAAATCTCTGAACTACCTACATCAGCCATGGGGAGCAGGGAAAGGGCTTGTTTTAACAGTGCATTTTGTGCATGGTGTCAAACCATTCCTTAACCGTCTTTCAACTTCTCCCTTCTGCAGTAATGACACAGAACAAGAACATTCCTCTTTCACACTGAGAAGCTTGAAAAATTGTTCTCCATGCTATTTATTCGGAACAGTTTTAGTCTGGCCTACAGACGTAACAGGGTGGTGAGTTCAGTTTAACCATCCTATGTGGAAAAAAGTTTGAATGAACAAAGGACCAAAACCAACTATTACAACCATGCTTGAGCTGAGCAGAATAAGGACTCTTCCTCCAAGACACTGTTTACTCTCTTTATTCAACATGTGTTGATGCAAACAGTTCTGTACAAGTCTATTACAGAGAGCTTCGCAGACCAAGATGACAGGTACCATAGGACTGATGATA
Source organism: Brachypteracias leptosomus (assembly GCA_013401335.1). Lineage (NCBI taxonomy): Eukaryota > Metazoa > Chordata > Aves > Coraciiformes > Brachypteraciidae > Brachypteracias > Brachypteracias leptosomus. The sequence continues at coordinate 876,167 of VYZX01032369.1, forward strand.
ATAGGCACCAGTAGGTGTGTGAGGCTCAAAAAAAATCTAACTCCATCTCACCCAAGAGACCGAAGTGATTTTTAAAAAGAAAAACAAACAGCAAAATTCTCCTAAGCCAGCCTACCCTCACAGGACAGCCCATGCATGGGTGGAGTGCATGCACAATGGATAATTTAACTCAAATTGAGCAGGTTTGTGCTTAGCAACGAGACTGCTCAGACTGGTTTTGTCACAGCATACTGTTCTTCAACTAGTAGGAATCGATGGAAAACATGCAGAGTGCATCATTGTTCAATTTTCAGTGGCAATATTAAAACAAATTACTATCGGTAGAAGTCAATTCACATTTCTATATTTCAAAAGCAAACAGCAGCTAATTTATCTTCCCACTAATGTAAAGGGAATCAAGCTTGCACGTAACTTGGTTAATGTCTCTCTGGCTCTGCATGACAACCCCTAAGGTGGTCCAGCCAGCCAGCTCTGTCGGGTCTAATTGAGAGCAGGAAGAGAGGCAACACATGAGGTGCTATAACACAAGCTGGTGCTCCAACTTTTCTCCTCACTTGCAATATGCATGCGTGGTTTGGGGGCAGTAGAGCCCGTTACTGCAAGACAAATTCAGAGCTAAAAGGATATGGCAGCCCTCCACACTGTAGTCTGATTGCATTAGACTGAGCACAGCACAAGAAATAAATATTTAGACAGGGTAGATGGCACCCTGAACATATCAAAGTGTCAGTTCTCATCTCCGACAGGCGAAAAGCACCCTCCTCTTCCTGTGCTCACGTGAAGCTCGCCACCTCTCGCTGTCTCATCCAGATGGTGTGCGGGCAGCACGCTTCTGCTTCCTTCCTAGACAGCCCAAAACCACAGCCAATCTGCCATGTTATTTCTGTCTCTCTGCATTGGCTCATCTATCACTGCCAGTGCACCCACTGCAAGTACACGCTCCTTCTCCACTGCTGTTTACGATTTAAAAGGAAAGAAAAAAAACCCCAACATCTCCAAGCCCTAAATTACAATTAGGCTTCAGCTGCACAGTAGGTAATTAAGAAATTTGGGAGCTTGCAACTTCCCAGGAGGTAGTGGACTTAATTAAAATTAAAGCAGTTCATTTGAAGAAGGGTGATGTGACCCTCTTTCTGCCAGACTTTGGGCCCATGGAAACCCCTCACTGGTAGCTATGTAAGCTCTGAGTATTAGGATAAATGTTTTCATATGTAAATTGAGCAAGCATTCCTCAGTGCCCTGCCTACAGAGCTGCTTTATTGCTTCTCTCATACAGTTGTGCCCAGCAAACAACAAAAGGCAACCTGTATTTATAGGGCACTGGCCTGACATTCAAGAAATCTGCTCTCAAAACCCTTGGCTGTGCCAAATGTCAGCAATGTGATGTGGGCAGGTCAAACACTGCTCTGTCTCACAGTTCCCCCATCTGGAAAAATGGAAACTATTTGTCCTGTCTCCCACTTAACCTATATAAAAGCATAAACTTTCCAGAACGGGGATGGACTCTAATTACACAGAAGCAGAGTGGCAAACAAGGCAGGTGCACTCTTCTCCTTGTCGGTGCCATCTCACACAATGGAAAGAGCAAATAAACACAGGAGCAGGCAGGTGCTCCACCCTCTCGGGCTGTCATAAAAGCCATTCACGCTGGGTATGTCTGCTCAGCACAACACACAGTCCCAGCCCCGTCTGGGCTCTGGAGCCATCAGCTGCTTTGGGCATGCTGGAGAGCAGCTCAGGGGCTTTGCTGAGCGAGATGTGGGGTCTGCTGTGGCACCTGACCCAATTACAGCTGCTGAGGGAAGAAAAAGTTAGGGTGCAATCTGTGACAGCAAAGCTTCTGCTGGATTCAAACTAATTGCCCATCATTAGCTGCAATTGGTGTGTGTTCTCCAACAGAGGCAAAGCCTGTATCTGTTTTTAAAGGAGAAGCAACCACAAGCATGTTCCCTGGAGCAAGACTAGTCAGGTCAAGTGCAGTGTCCTCAAATATGCTACATCAGTGCCAGCCACATTCCTTCTCCACTCACCCTATGGAGGGCTTCATCACCCAAAGCAGGCGGTAAGTGGTATCTCCTAAAAATATCAGGTGTGACATGGAACCAAATGGGTGAAGAGCTAAACATACTATCTAGCAATGCAGATGAAGCCCAGAGCACTTTAAGGCAGTGGGTCGCCCAGGAAAGCATCAAAGAAAGATGGTTAAGTGACCAGATGATGTCTTGTGCTACAGGTTGTATTAAGAAGATGCAATCAAAAAAATCACAAGCTGTAATGGAGGCTAATGAGGCACGTGGGCAAGGCTTTTCATGAGGCATCCTGCCTGCCTGAACATGACACAGCCCGAAATGGAAGTTGACAGCACAAAGGGAGGAAAAATGATCACAGTGACACAACCTGAGGTTGTGGCTGCCCAGCTCCTGTTCTGACATCTGAAAAAGCACTGGCCCACAACATTGAACCAAGACAACTTAATTGCTGTTTCAAGATAATTACTATCAGTTGACTGTTCCTCCTTCAATACAAACTAGGCCATCTGAGCTGTTTCAGTTCCTGTTTGCAGTCTCCCAAGCTCTCCAGCACCGCCCCACTACAGCTTAGCTAGAACAGAGTCATCTCAAAAACCACAGCAGAACAGGATCAGCCAGTGCTGAAAACAGTGGAATGAAATACCCAGCATCCATAACAATTTCTTCTATGCAGCTTTTGACCGTCACTCAACTTTCCTGGCAGTTGCTCAAGCGTTCTCACAGCTCAGCTATTGCTGTGCAAGAGGCTGAGCCTCTATGGTGGAAAGCAGGAAAGATTACAATTGTTGGAAAAGAGGATAATAAAGTCTAACTTAAGCACTCCAAGCATCCAGAAATTAAAAAAAAAAAACCAAACACCACCAACACGACTTGGAAATGTGAAGGAAAACTGCAACAGAAGCAAGGTCTTCTCCTAAATTAACTTCTTACATCTTGGAGAGCTTACTGCAGAAACCCATCCGTTCATACCTGTTCCCAGCAGCAGCAGCATGACATAGTATTTCCCTAAATCCCCACCATTGTGGGTAACCAAATACATTCTGTCCTCCAGGACATGGAGCGCTTGCTTCCCTGCTCCATATACCCTCTTTTAAGTATTCTGGAGATGGGAAGAAAGGCTAGATGGATTCTTTGGTTTGACTCACTAGAGCTGTTGTTACTCCACACACCTAAAGCACAGCAAACTGGCAGCACCAGTGGACGTCCAAGTGATGAGGAATCTCCAGACAAGTCATTACTTTGGAGGGGTGCAGCTTCTGTGTACATTACAGCAGTCAGTAAGCTTAAACTCTCACTAGGAAAATAGGAAAATTGTCTTCTCTTTGCCAACAAATTACAACTAATTGCTCAAGCTGTCAGGAATCAAGACAGATTATATATATATATCCATTTTAAATATCTTAAATACACAAGAAGGTATAGAAGGTTGTACATAAACTTGTAACAACAGAAACACAGAAAATCGTCTAATTTATATTAATAAAATCATTGACACTAAGCTGCCAATTGCTCTGGTTAAAAAGCCCCTATTAAACATAGCAATTTTTCATCTGAAGTGTTTTGATTGTGACTATGTACACTGGCACCTGAATTTCTGCAAAGATGAAACCCTTGATTTTGCCAGTGTCTGTGTGTGAGAAAGAAAACCTTAGGTTTTCTTTCTTTCAGTCTATTCCTACTCATCTAAGCACTTCACGAGTTTTTCAGAGCACTGAAGTCCTCTTCAGTCTTAATTAGGCCATTTATTCAGTGAAGTTCCCAAGATTTTTGGTGAGAACGCTTTTCCTGAATTGTGTTCTGCTTTCGAAGGGTTGCACAACACAGATGCCATCCGAGAAGACCTTCCAGTGGCCCCAGGAGCCACGGCAGGTGACATGATGCTGCTTCACACAGGGATGGTTTGATCCCACATTTGAATGTGCTTAACTTGAGTAGAGTGTTTTCAGGTTATGTTTTCCCTCACCAACTGAAGCTGGAACAAGCCCAAATCACAAAGCAAGTTGTCTGACAAGGCCACGTCTTCCGTTTCGGTCTCAAAGCAGTTCATATAAAGCAAATTTGACTAAATTACAAAGGGAAATCTGAAATTCATCCCCCAGGTACATCATGGATGCAGGGAACGTTCAAGGACGAATTTCTGACAAAAGAGTGTAGCTCTGCCTGGTGTTTGGCTGGAGATTTCAATAGTTTCCAGCAGAACTGCTGCGGGGCTGCTGGAGCAGGAGATTTCGAAGCTACCAAGCCAGAGAGAAGCCTGAACAAGTACTGGAACAGAGAACAAGGACTTATTTCTTGCCTAAGGCCCACTTGAGTCCTCCAGCCTCAGCTGCCTTGTTTGTCCAGCTATTTGCCTCCTCTGAGGCACTAGAGTCAGAGTGTGTCCCTGTTGGGTTACAAGTGTGTTAAAAAGCAAGAGACAAATTACTAACTAGCATTAATCCTCTTTACCTGCTTACAATTACGAGTTTGCTTTAGAGAGATAAAAAGAGTTGCTTTAAGCACAGCTATGACTGAGATCTGGTGCCTCAGAGTCAGCCTTGATGACCAAAATCCCTAAAATGTAAGGACAGACTAGTGAGACAGAAATGCAAAATACCTGGTCAGGGGCTCATTTACAAGGCTACTTACTTCAAATCACTGGTGGCCCCAATTAGCACACGGACTGAGGAAATGTTTTCAGAGAGCAGGGTTAGGGGTTTTTTTCATCATCTCCAAAGGAGCACAATTAAAAGAGTTCAGGGTATCTTTGCCACAGTGGGAGCATCAAGTCAAATGTGAAATAAGCAGGGAAGGCAAGCGGGTCATTTCTTTCCCCTGAGAGAAAAGGACGCATGCTGACAGGTTGATAAAACAGCTAGAATCTGATCCTAGTAGCCACATGCCAGAGCCAAACAAATCCAACGTAAATCTCTTCAGTGTTGACAACATCTGTACAGAATGCAAAGCAACACCAAGTGAGGATTAAATGAAGAAACTAACCCTCTGACACCATAGGACCCAAACATTGTAACATTTAAGCCTTTGAAACCTATTTCCCCATCCAGGTCTTTAAAGCCAAAAAATCCTTTCCCAAGAAGGAAGCTCTAAAATTCCACACGTGAATTTACAGACTGGAGAAAATCACCACACACAAGGTCACCATAAAACATTAAATAAAGTCATGGCTCTGGAGAGGAAGATGTTTCAGTGACCAGACTGAGCTTTCCCATGGTACCGTCTTTGTGGTGATGAACATGGGAGCACGTTAGCAGAGATCTTAAAGCCTGCTCAAATGGAGATGGAGCCCAACCTCCTTGGTAACTTGTCCTCTGCAGAAACAGTACTTCTGCCCTGGTTCAGATTTTGACATTTACAAAGAGGCTTAGAGGGAGGTTGCCCACCTCTACCAGCCACACTCAGTACTTGTTTGCCCTGTTAAGGCACTGGGGTTTGGTCTGTATCTGCACACTTACCACTGACTGCCTCTCCAACACCCTCCCCTCACCAGTGGGCTGAGGGTGGACGTAGCCAGGACAGCTGACCCAAACTGACCAAAGGGATATTCCACACCGTAAGATGTCTGCTCAGCAATAAAAGTTAAGAGGAGTAAGGAGGAGGGAGAACATTCGTTATTGTGACATTTGTCTTCTGAAGCAATTGCTACACATACTGAAGCCCTGCTTCCCAGGAAGTGGTTGGAGATCACCTGTTCATAGAAACTAGAGAAAAAATATTTTGTTCTCCTTTGCTTTCAGGCATGGTCTTTGCTTTTGCTTTATTCAACTGCCTTTATCTTGACTCAATATTTTTTTCCACCTTATTTTCTCCCTGCCCCTGTCCTGATGTGGAGGGGAGTCATACAGTAGCTCGGTAGGCACCTGGCATCCAGCCAGGGTCAACCCATCACACACAGATGTCAGAACTGGATATTCAGTAGAAGAAGCTTGCTCTTTGCTCTTTCTGCACAACTCAGGAGCCACAAGACTTTCCCATTTTGGGCCTCTGGTAACCAAAGCAAGGGAGAAAACACAAGTTTGGCAAGAGGGCAGGGCAGAGCAGGACAGTCCATGAGATACTGGCAACCTCCACAGAAACAGCCCTGTCCCATCAGCACAGCAATAAGGCACTGACTACTCTGTGAGCATTTGCAGGGTGTCGAGAATCCAAAATCTCCATCCATATATCAGACACCCAGATTCTGAGGGGAAATTCTGCCTAAGATGTTAGGCAAATAGCCTGGACTCTGCATGTCTGTTTCTGGTTTGCCTTCTGACAAGCCTGCAATGTGTTTGGGATGAAGATCATCCCCTCCTGTGCAAGGAGCTCACATCTCAGGACACTTGTGTTGTTTTAAAAATAGGTAATAAATAATGTTTGGAAATCTGTGCATTTATCTTACCAGATTCCCAAAGCCCACCCTTGACTTGCTAAGTTGGCAGGTGTGTGAATGCTAGACACAATGCAGTTGCTCCCGACCATCATCAGCCACTTGCAGGGCTTGGATCTGCAGCAAAGAAGAAACCCAGCCACAAGCTTTCATATTCCTGCTCTGCAAGGAGCAATCAAGTATTTATTTCATTTTTAGCACAGACCCCTGCAGCAAGCACACCTTGTCAGAAACCAACCCTCGCAAGGGAAGTCACACACTTGCTCTGTTGAAACGTGTGCTGTGAATGTGACACATGCTCGATTTTCAAGGAACCAAATTGGCTGTGAAGGCTGAAAGCCAGGGCCTGCAGCTCAGCTGGAAGGGCTGGAGCTGAAGCACTCGGATGAGGAAGCCCATATGTATCCAAGTTTTCCTCAGAATACTCTAATTTTTCATAGTCAGGCTGCTGGGCAAAACAGCACCTTCTGCAAAAGCTGCCAGTGGAGGCTGCGTACTTGGCCAGCTCCTCAGCACAAGCCAAATGGCACCATCCGGGCAAGAAAACATGATTTTAAATGAATTTCTCTTTGCTACCCCTAGCAGCTGTGCTTATCCCATCCCCAAGTTCACCCACGTGGCCATGCTCGTGCCCCCCACTCTCAGCTGGCCTTGCTATAAGCTATAAACAAAGAGCATCCTCCTTTTGCGTAGATGCAAAGCTTCAGGACAGGACAAGAAAAAAACCTCCTCTGAGCTCTTTCTAGCAGGTCCCACTGAATCCTTCCCACTTCACCTCGCCTCCCTACAGATCTAGCCAGCATTTTAATCCACACACCCAGTGCTCAGTGGCAACACAGCACACAACTAATAAAAGAAAAACCATTTCAATTAACTTTTTACGACTTCTTGAAAACCATCTGTGTAATTTTGCAGCATTTCCTTTTAATCCCACTGACAGAATCGTGTTCACCTGCCTGAAACACCGCACTCGTTGTGACTATCACAAGACCTCATTTGGTGGACGTCACGGCCCATTACCTATTTTTAATAGCAGGCCAACATCTCTCTGGTTTGTGTGTGCTGCAGCAGACAGAGCTCCCCTGCAACGGTTGCTGGTGGCCCCAGCCCCACGGCTGTCCCACAGCCCCTGCTCACCAGCACTGAGCAGCAGAGAATAAGGAGGTTTTGCTTGTACAGTTGGTGGTTTTGAGCTACATACCTGTCTCCTCATTGCTTTGTTCCTTTGGGCAGCTGTTTATGCCCATGCAAAGGAACTTGTCAGCATCTTATACTCTGGACAAATGCTGTGCAGTACACTGGGACCATGGCAGCCTGGCACATATCTGAATATATCTGGAGCCCACTAAGCCTCACCAACACCCCATGAGACAGGGCAGGACCCCAGGAGAGGGCTACAAGCAGGGAGCTTGCAAGCTCACAGCTGCTAGCAGGGCAGCCCCCTCAGCCCCTTCCCATGTGTGCTTGCACAGAGTCTTGTCCCTTACTGTCCTACTCTGGGAAGCTGGAGCACCCCTGTCCCTGCTCTGCCTTTCCCTTTTGCTTACACAAGTTCTTGGAGGCTGTATTTGCACAGCCCTCAGCACTATGTGTCCCTGTAGCGCAAGAAATCTCAGGATAAAAGTTGGAGAACAGGGCTGCCTCTGCTCTCTTCAGCTCTCCTACTGAAAAGGCTTCACCTCCTGATTTAGCAGAGCTATCTTTAAGGTGTTGCTGTACATTTTATGGTCTTTTGGTGGGTTCCTAGTCTTTACAGGAGACTAAGAGCAAGGCAATAGTTTTTAAAATTTATTAATGGGGCTATTGCACAGGATCAGCCCACCTGCTACTCCAGGAGGCGTCCTGAGCATCATCAAATAACAGGGATGGCAAAAGCACCACTGCTAAAACTCCAACCATCAGCTGACAGTTAAAAGACTGATGTGGGCTTCAGCAGGTTACGCCTGTCCCCGGGCTCCCAGGCAGCTCCTCCAGAGAGTGCCTGACACCCTCTGATCGGCCTCGTGGTATCTGTCTGCCTGTCAGAATAAATATCAGGATGATTTTTTCAAGCGTCTGTCTCCTTCGCTTGCATAATCACACAAGGGGTTTACCCATCAACAATCAGGTAGTAGTTGTTGCAGAGTGTAAACCTTTGAAATGCAGATTTCTTGGGAAAGTGAGGGGTGGTGTGTTGTTTTTTTTTCTTTCTACAAATCCAAATGTTATCGGAATGGCATGTCATAAAAATCAGTGATAAAAAATTCATAACAACCCCTCCAGGCTAGAAGAGCTGCTGCTTATTGTATTTACTAAGCCACTGTCTGGGAGTCTGCAGCCTGATTTCGCACCAATCCACTCATTAAACATCTAGATCAACACTACAGATGAGGGTGAAATGCAGACAGAGGTACTGGGTCTGCCCCTGCAGAGATCACGGCACTAAGGAAACAAAAGCCCTACGTGGGTTTGTTGGATTTTTCCCTTAAAAATCAACCTTTCAGAGGCACCAATAAGCATCTTGCTCCTCACTGTGTTCTCCGTGAGGCTTTGCTGGCTCTGTCCCCTCTAATGAAGGATCAAGAGCCCAAACCCAAGCCTGCAGGTGACAGTATCAGAGCCAGCTGAGGATATCGCTGTGTGGCACATGACACTTTCACAAATCCACAATCTCATTTACTCCATGGAGCTCTCACAGGAGAAACCACAACATGCCACTGACTGTTGAGTTGTTTAAGCTGTTTCTCTTGCTAAAGAGGAAGGACTCCTCAGTGAAAGATGAGGATTGTGTGGTTTTCCCTGTGTATGTTTTCTCCATCTTAATGATCCTACACAGGAAAGGTTAAAGCTAATTTCAGAGATACCAATTGCTCAAAATCATGATCTGATAGGGAGAGATTATCACTCTGAAATGGCTCGTTTAAAAAGAGGCAGCTAATAGCTATGCTTAAACCCTGGAAATAGTTTCAGAATATATAGTATCCATACTCTAACAATGTGCTGGTTTGTTGGTTTTTTTTAAAAAACAGCAGCCTCAGCTTGAAACTACTCAGTTTGAGGTACGAAGAGTGTCAGTGCTTTGACTTTTATGTTCATGGTTCTGTGCTTTTAAAGTGTAATTTATTATTTTTCTCCTCCTCTGTGTTGCTGCCTGGAAGACCACAAAAAGCATAAGGAAAACTAGCTTGGCCAAATTGCTTACACAGAGAAGAGCAAAGCTTCCTATGCCCAAGGATCTCCAGGACCCCGCTGTCCTATTTTGCACAGAGAGGAGTCTCTGTGCAAACCACAACCAGTGCTATGGCAGAAAGAAAGTGCTAAAAACTGAGAAGGGTCAATAAAAGAAAATGATCAAGAGCATATTTTCTCATTAAAAGGCCCAGTTTTGCTTGGTAACCTAATGTGTGCAGGGGGATCAAACTTTCACAACAAAAGGATCTCTGAAATGCCCACAGCTCTAGTAGCAGCTGCAACACCAATCAGTTCACAGAGCAGCTTCTGTGTAGGATCACCCACTTTCACAACACTCGCACGCCTCCACTCCCACAGCAGCTCAACAGCCCAGTCCTTCCAGCACTGCTGTACCATCCCCTCCAGCACTGCACAGAGCTGCTTGTTCCTCTTTGGGCAACAGAGGCCCAGAAAGGCTTTGTGGCTTTCCCAGAACACTACACCTGTCCCTCCAGCTTGCATGCTGAGACCAGCTGGACACTGCAAACAAATCCCAGCCACTCACAACCAGCAGTGCCCTCTTGATCCACTGCAAACTGGAATATTTAAACATGCTGAGGACAGGGCACTTAGTGTCCAAGATGCAAGATCAGACCCCCTAGCATAACGTCCTAGTCGTGTGTGAATCTGCTTGTGCAAGTGAAGAAAGGAAGCTGTTATTTCCATTGCAGTAACAGCTACACACTCCACGCCAGACCATGGCTCTTGTGTCAGGCACATCGCATTCAAACCCACATAATTGAAGTCCTGTCTTAAAGAACTTTAAGTCACACTATAGGACTAATGGGCTGCAAGCAAGACCTTGATATGAAGGGATTAGTTCCTTGAACAAAAATCTGCTGCATCAGGCATTAGTACCAAAACCTGCAATACAGCCCAGTAGAAACAATGCAACAGAAGTCTCCTGCCATAAAAATAAATAGATCAATGAACGCTTCAAAGAGCACAATAAAAGCAGAATGATAATCCAGGTCTCCTAGAAACCCACCTCGGAGCCTGGTGCTGGCAGAAGCATTTCACACAGCCCCATGGAGCCCTCATCTAAGTGTGTTCCCAGGGAGGCACCTCCGAGGGTCGAATCCCTCCCCACCTCTCCTAGGAAAGGGGCTGGCAGCCCTGAGGGGCTCCTGTCCTCCTGTAAGCTTCTGGTGCAGCTTTTGAAAGAGAAAAGGAGAGCACATGCCACAAGTCAAACAAGGGCTTTGTTCCAGTCCTTCTTGACACTCTCTTCCCCAATAAAATTCCTCCAAAACCCAGAAACAGCAGCTGTCCCCTGGAGATGGTCAGCAGCAACCTGTCTCCTTTCACAACAAAGCTCAAGCCTTTTGACTTGCAGCACTTTCTGGATAAAGGCTAAAATACTTTACACAGAAAAGTTCTTCTTTTTCAGACCTGGGTTTCTAAAATACTCGAAGCATTAAAAACAACCAAAGCAACCAACCAAAACAAAAAGACAATGCCCACATTGCTTTAAACCACACAACTGAGGCTGTAACTGGAGGGAGCAAAAGACTCCACCTCTCTTGAGTTCCCATCTCAGGCCCCACCCACACAACAGATGAGCTTTCCTCACGAACAGATCTACCCTTCCCACATGTTTCACAGCCTTCGGGCTAGTGATGGACATGTGGTCTTGTCTGAAAGAGCAGAAGAAGGACAAGATGCATGGTGGCAAGGACATCAGCTACTTGCTAGGTATTAAAACGAAAGATCTCCATGTACTGCCAGAGGTAAAAACCCTATTTATCTGTTGGAGATTTCAGCCTGCAGATCCTCCTCCTCCCCTAATGGTATTCGTTTCCACATTCGTGCTTGTCTGAAGAGGTGTGAAACAGAACTCATTATCAAGATAAATGACCTAAAACACAAGCCTCCACAAGTGACAAAAGCAAAGGTTACACAGCTCTGCAAAGGTCCAGAGACTCCAGTGCAAAAATCCATGTTAATCTACTACGTAAGATAACCTGATGGCAAACAAGGACCCAAGTCATCACATCTCTGGTGCAGAAGAAAAGCTGGCATGGCATCTTGCAAGCCACCTCAGAAGAAGCAGCCCTATAACATTTACAACTACTCCCCTCTCTACCATTACTAGGGTGGATAAAAGCAGATGAGACTTCCTATGAGGTTCATACCCACCACACTAAGGTTCAGCAGAGGCAGTATTTAGCCAACCCAGCTGCAGGCTGTCTAATTAAGTGTGACCACGTGCTGCTCCAGGTCCTTGTTGTGAAGCTCCAAGAAATACAGGACTGCCTGGCCTTTGAACATCTCACTTTTTAAAAAAATCAAGTTGCTCATATTTTTAGGAGAGTAGAGATACTATTGATTCAGCAACCCAGGAATTCTGGAGCCACTACTGAGGTTCACTTCTATTTGCCCTGAAAAAGATAAAAATAAATACAGCGATATCACCAGAGGAAAGAAGCCAAGTTCTCCTAACTCCACAGTGAGGGAAACATCAAGTAGAGTACAAGATAAAGTTTCTTCAAAGTATCTGCAATATCCCCCCCCCATCTTCCTGCTCTGACAATTGTATTTCAAGTCCGGAACAAACTGTCTCCAGCAAACTTCCATTTCCCCCTCAAGCCATCCCAACCCATGCTCCTTGGTTCAAGTTAAAACCTCCTACTGCACAGGCTTTGTCCCCTGCTGCATCTGAAGGAGGGTATTTTCCTTGGGCACAGCAAAGGCCTGGCTTGCCTTCAAGCTTTGGGTAAAGCCTGCAGTTGGGTTAAAGTAGCTCATATTTCCCCTGCACTGGCTCACCATCCCTTAGTCACAGGAGGAATGAAATAAACTCAAATCACCGTTTTATCTTACAAGTCAATGGAGCTCTAAATTGCCTTTAAATCTGAGGTCTAGTCTACCCTCTGCACAGCACACAGCCTCTGCAGGGACTGGAGAGAAACTGCGCTCCCGCTTGCTTCCCACATCAGGCTACTAGTATTAATATCCCAACCACAGCTCAGCTCAGCCCCTCTTACCTCCTACTCCTCATATAAGACCTCAGAAACCTCCTCACTGCCTGCTCTTCCTTGAGGGCCCCCAAGCACAGCAGCAGAGAGAGTCAATAATTACTTCTGCTACAGCTCCTCGGTGCTGAAGTATGGACCTTTGTGCTGAAGTCTCCCAGAATGTATTCTGACAGAATGAAAGGGAAGGCTGGTTGCACCCGGGCTGTAACATGGTCTTGGAAATCAGACACCCTTGACCTTGTTTCTTCTAGTATCCTCCACCCAGTGACAGGGCCACAGATGCGGGCCAGCTAAGGGAGATCAATAAAACCAGCAGCTACAGCCAAAGACAGAGAAAGTAGGTACAACATGCATGTCTTTGGAATTTACACATTTTACTAAAACACACTTTCAGGTGAAAATAATTTGTGACCTGTGACACATCACCTCCTACATCCTGCACCTGAACACAAAACAGGACAATGGATGGACGGGTTTTACTCTGAGGCAGTCATCCTCCACCTGCATTCCCAGAAGCAGAGGTGGTGGCCCACTCTGGGATGGTGGGGACTGCTATTTCCCCATGTTAAACTGCAGCATAGAATCATAGAATCATAAAATCATAGAATGTTTTAGGCTGGAAGGGACCTCTAGAGGTCATCTTCTCCAGCCTCCCTACACAAGTAGGGACATCTCTACATAGGTCAGGTTGCTCAGAGTCTCATCAAGCCTGACCTTGAATGACTCCAGGGATGGGGCCTCCACCNCTCATAAGGTTCATCTGGGCCCACCTCTCCAGCCTATCCAGGTCCCTCTGGATGGCATCCCGTCCCTCTGGCATATCAACTGCACCCCCCAGCTTGGTATCATCCGCAAACTTGCTGAGGGTGCACTCAATGCCACTGTCAATGTCATTAATGAAGATATTAAACAACACCGGTCTCAGCAGAGCATCCAGGGCAGGTCTTCCCACCTTGACTAATTTCTGCTTATTAAACATGAGCACAAGGTCAGAGTGAGCAATTCAAAGCCCTGATCTGCAAATACCAGTTCAACTGGATGCCACTGGGTGTGGTGGATGCAAGTGGTAAATACCTGCTTACATGCATTTTGGGTGAATGTAGTAGGAAAAAGGGGATTTGGGCTAAACACCAGCTTCTGGAGAGTATCCAAGAGGATCCAGGGCTGATCCCTGTCTGCAGTAGGACAGCGGGCTGGATGGACATAGCACAGAAAATGATCTGTAGAAGACAGTCCCTAAATCATGGAAAAAAAAAAAATATTATAGACATAACCCAGCTCTTTTTTTTTGGGAGGGGGGTTTTTTTTTTTCTTTGCATGTGCTCTTATTTGGCACAAAAGCAATGACATTCGCTTGTTCGAGTCCTGAAGGAATTAGGTAAATGCAAATCTTTTGGTTCACTGGTTGTTCTAGTGAGTTGAAGCACCGATTATCTCTGCTGGAACTCCACATGTTTCCCTGCCAGGTTTACTTATTAAAGAAATTTTACACATTTGATGAAGGACTTATTTCCCCCTCCCAGAAAAGATGAAATCCGCTTTGCAGCTCATGTCATTTACATGTCTAATCTGCTCAGTTCTGCCCACCAGCTCTGCCCAGCATGCCCATTATAGCTGAAACTCCTGGTCAGAATACTCAGGCTAAATACATCATTTATGAACTGTAAAATTCAGATTTCAAACCTATGGCTTTCCTTGAGACTGTTTGCCTTGCTTGTTTGGTTACACAGTAAGACACACAGCTTCAGTTCGTATTTTGCTGCTTGCCATTTATGGCTTTGTTGCAAACTTAAAGAAAAAAGTCAGTAAGAAAAATAGTGTTCAGTCCTCTTGCCTCATATGTGATTAAAACATTGGCTAGAATAGCACTGGGGTGTGATTTTATATTCAATTTCTCTTTTTTTAAATGAACTGGTACTACTGAAGGTAATCCATGGCACGTGTATCATTTTTTTATTTTGCTTTACCCATTGTGAAGAGTGTGCATCATGGCAAAGTGATGAGCAAAACCACCAAGAAAACCAGTTCCTAGGTAACCTGATCAAGCCTTCCTGGTGACACATGGAGATACGTCCAGTCTGGGCTTCATGAAGGATTAAGAATGAGCATTTCAAAGTGATGGCAGAATGGAAGAGTGCATGTATAAACAGCAGATGTAAATAAACAAGGAACCGTGACAGTCACAACAATACTCTCCCTCCCACCCCTGAGCAAGCAGGCTGTGCCTCACCAGGATGTTTCTGTACCTATTTAAGCAGATACAAGCACACACTGATGTCTAGTCAATGTGTTTGCCAATAACCTTATAGGCTTTGCTGAACTGCAGTCTGCCCAACAAAGAAGTTTCTCAAAAAAAATCACACAGTTGAAGACCACCTCACATGGCATTTGAAAAAAGGCAAAATTACAGCTCTATACTCAATGCAGTTCCTCGAATATTTTCCAAATGCTCACCACCACAACCCTAATGCTCTTTTAATAACATCTGTGGGGTGTATTTGTTCTGTTACATATCCTCCATCCGCTCAATAAACAGAATAATGCAAAAAAACTGTCCTGGTATGATTTATTGATTCATCATCTCTGCTTCAAACTGCTCAATGAATGCTACGGGACCAAGCATATTAATACATTTCATATTTCTTTCCTCCTAGCAGGGATGCCCCCAGGAAGGCAGTATGTCCACCTGAAGAGCAAGGGGGCCAGGGCAGCACTCTGAAGCTGAGACTTTTATCCTGGAAGCACCTCTTGGAGCAACCAACAGCGAAGGCAGAGCAGCTGCAGGAGATAAGACCATGCACAAGTCTCAACTGGAGTCTATAAGAAACCTAGAAAAGGACTTTTTACAAGGGCTTGTAGTGATAGGATGAGGGGTAATGGCTTCAAACTGGAGGAGGGGAGACTGAGGTTAAATGTAAAGAAGTAGCTCTTCACTCTGAGGGTGGTGAGCCACTGGCACAGGTTCCCCGGAGAAATTGTGGATGCCCCATCCCTGAAGTGCTCAATGCCACACTCGACAGGGCTTTGAGCAATCGGGACTAGTGGGAGGTGTCCCTGCCTATGGCAGCAGTGTTGGAACTAGATGATCTTTAAGGTTCCTTCAAAACCAAATCATTCTGTGATTCTATAATGAATTTCCTCAAAGCACCTCCCATGTTCCACATCCAAACCCTCATTTACTTCAACAGCCCAAAGCTCCTCATCCTACCCCAAAGCAAGGACAGTGGTACCAGTTTTCAGCACACAAATGTCTCTCCCTCAATCTTCTACACCAGAAGTTTGCAGGAGAATAAATTACCATTTCCAGATGTGTCACAGAAAAGCATCGAGTTATTCTGGAAGGTAATTGCAAAGGTTGTATCTTTAGGAAAAGAAGTACTGCCTTCCAGAAATAAAGCAAAAAAATGTGGTTACAGACTGACCGCTGCCAGCTGAAACCAAAGGAGTGAGTCATCCATTCTGGTCCAGTCCCAAGGGAGGCTGCAACAACAACTATTGGCATTTTACTGGAACACAACGTTCCAAATATGACAGCAGCAAGGAGTACTGGAGTCCTTTAATAAAATTTAAACATTATTTGTTTTCAGGAATTACGACTCAGCCAAATACCTCTTAAGTTATTAAAATTTCTTAAGCCCTGGGGCTTTTTATGGAGCTGTGGTATTGCAATAATTTTATTTCATTAATTTTATTAATAATTAGACATTTTACTAAAAAGCAGAAGTGACAGAAAACAACATCCAAGAACTTGAAACTACCTTAAAACATGCAATTCTTTCTACAAGAGTAGCTGTGGTGGTGAGGAACGTGGACAAAGCTGAACTGCAGAATATTCTGATGTGCCCTTCCAAAACAAGCCACAAAACTTTCCCCAGAAATCCTGCAACCTGTTGGGGCTTCCAGCAATGCTCCTGCAGTAGTTCTAATGTCAGCTGTCTGATAGACCCCACATTTGAATAACATCAGGGTTTTTTGCTGTTAATGGAGTACCTGGTAAACAGGCTCTGTGCGCAGAGCCACAGTGGGAGGGGAGCTGTTGCTGAACCTCACTTTTGGCTCCAGGAGAAGCCCAGCTCAGCACCCTCGGGTGAACACGCATATAGGGAGCACCAGACACAAGCAAGCACCAAACATCAGGTGAAGCTTGTCCACCCACCAGATAAAAACGGCAAAACTGAGTTACGCTGCTTTGCATTAACAGCACCTGCCTTTTTTTCCCACTCTTGCTTTTGTTTTTTATTAAAACAAACAGAAATCCAGTGCCTGACTCCCCCGCACACAGGCTGACTAACTGCATCTCCACAGAGCCCAACATTTTCCACACATCAAAACTAACTTGGTAGCTACAGGGCTCATGCCATGTCCCATCACACACAATTGAGAAACTCTGTAGCTTTATGTGGCTTCTACTCCCTCACAGTATTAAAAACATACACTGAAAATCACCTTGCTCTGTAGATAATTTTCTTTAACAACCAGACCAAGGTCTATAAATTACAGAGTCACAACAAAAAGATCAATAGGTCCATCGAGGTAGGGGAGTGGAAGAAGGAGGAGGATTTCTCCAAACATATTATCAATATTCAGACAAATTAGCATCACATGCTTCAGTAGGACTGGCTCTATATCCAAGGAGCAGAGCATGACCCATTCATTTTGAAGCTCCTGGCCTGTCACAAGAGATGTCATGTCCACTTCTGGATGCATCTCTTCTCTACACAGTGCAATGCCTTCTGAATGCAACAGGCAGAAAAAAGCACATAGTGGTGCAATTAAATCAGTTGCAGCATTTGTGTAGCAGTATCACAACTTTTTCTGGAAGGCTTGCAAAGGGCTATATGTCAAAGACAGCTCTGATAAGAAATTAATTTGCAACAGGTATTAAAGCACACATAGCTGTATACAGTAGCTCCTCCTACGCTTATCAGTGGCAGTAATCACGAAGCAGGGATGAGAAGAACCTCCCTGCAAATAAAGCAGAGCAAGCTGATGCTGCTCGTGATCTGATCTGGGTTGTCAGAACTGCACTGTTGAACGTTTGCCATTGTGATTTTGTACGAGGAGCTATTTAGCACGGCGTGCCCCCCCCCTCCCCTCCCTGACATTACCCCGCTGATCAACAGTGAGCGAGCCCTTTGAACAAAATGTTTAATTTGCAGGCACGTGTGATTCCCTTTTTGATTATCCATCTCCCCACACAATAAAATCCAGCTGATGCAGAACTCTACAAGTGCTGCCAAGTCAAACTGCAGGCAAAGGTTCATTTAGCGGCACAGAAACACCTCTGAAATTCTCATTTATTGGATTCTGCTGCCAATCACGTTAATTCCAACACAAATGTCAAAACAAGATTAGAAAAAAGTTGACGGATTAAAGGAGTGAGCAACAAGGAAGGCTCTCTACAGATAGTTTAAAACAAAATGTCTCTTTAAATGATGTAACTCCCTCTCTTTCCTGCAGGCAAACACAAACTCTTGAAAACAAGAGGCAATTATTTAACCTGGATATATCAGCAAGAACTTAGCACCAAGATCAGCTGCTGTTGGTAATTCCAGTCCCAGACAAGAACTTCTCCGTGGTGTTTCGTTGAGTCTTTCTAAAAACAAAAGGAACCAAACCTCTGTCTTCCCAAGCAGACACTCACCTTACACATCCTCCAGACACCAAGTTCACCACAGCAAAAACCTTAAGCATTTAATGCTGAGCTTTACTTTTGATGGCCATATGGCCACCCAAGCACAACCCAGGGACCTGGCCAAACAGGCAGTAACTGGACTCCTTAGCTTGGTGGAACAGGCACCCACCATGCAAGCCCACTAAAGCGCAAGAGGAAGGAAACTGAAAGGACATGAGTCTTTTTTGCTGGCAATTTATCAGTTTGAGCATGCTCTAGACATCATTTTACTTATACCATCATTTTACCATGTACAGATTTTTATTATTTTTAACATATATCAGGTCACTGTCTTTGCAATCTGGAAAATGGGGAAAAAATCTATTGCTGAGCAAATGCTGCTTCCCTCTATGCTAGTAAAATCTGCAAGAGACAGCCCATAAACATAGCCCAGAGTGTAAATAATCTGTACAAGTATTTTTTGAGATACATAAACACATATATTTGCTTTGCATGCTATTATTCACATCTTTGTTTTTACAGATGTGGTAATAGATATCCCCTACCAGAAAAGATATTTTACTAAGGTTAAGCCAAGAAGTGCTACAATTAAAACAGCCCATCCAGCCACGATCTCTTCCTCTTCTGCATGTATGTTCTGATGCCCTCTCTGCTAATAATATCAAACCCATTTATAGGATTCATTTTCCTCTTCAGCAAGCAGGCTTTGCCCTAACTCAGGGCTGCCCAGCGCAATGATCCACGGCTGCTCCATTTTCTCAGATGTCCATGGCCTTGCTGCACACACAGAAGTCCCCTTTTCATCTGCCAGCCTACAGACAAAAGCAGGTGGACATAAATCTCCCTGGCATAGAGAGTGCCCAGCCAAGCACCTCTCATGAAGTGCCATCTCTCGGAGGCTCTGCGGGCCACCGACTGCACATTGCTTCCAAGATTTGGCTCCTGTTCCTCACCATGCCTGCTCAAGCCTTCTGTGCTTGCACCTCAGCTCAGGGGTGTGCAAAGACAACAGAGAAGAGACTTGTTAGGCCATATGAAACGCCTGGATCTTGGGTACCCTGCACTAAAAATAACTTGCAATTGCATGAATAAGTTGCACAAAATCAAAGGTGACTTTCCCAGCTCTGAATAGTTGGTTCAAATAGGACTGAAGGCCCTCGAATCCTCTGGGCAAGCCTGTAGTGTGGCAGATCATCAGGCTACACAATCTGCCTCATGTTTTTCTAGCTCACATGGAAAACTTGCCAGGCCTTCTCTTCCCAGTGCTCCTAACGGGAAATTGTTCCAGAGCTCTGCTCTCTAGCCAGTTAAAACCCCTCTTCTGTTTCCCAGCCCAAATGGAATTGTCAGTACTTCAAAGCAGATTCTTCTCCTCATAGGTATTTCTTAAATAGCTCTTGCTTTATGATCGCAAGTGAAATCAGATTTGTATTAGCAAAGAACATGACAAACTGTTCACAGAAAATATATAATCAAAGCTTTTGAGTGCAAAGCTCCCATCCAAAATAAACAAACAAACATCAGATGCCAGAAGGGCAATTCTGATCTGCTAAAAAAAGTTAACAGGGATACTCTGATGATAATTTGGGATCATAAAGTTGTTCCTGGGGTGAGGGCTCCCTCTGTATCAGGGTGAATTAAACCAGCCTCTGAAGACTATATTGGTTCCACCTCTACCCATAGCATCTTGCATCCACATCTAGAACCCTACTGTCACTGCTCCTCTCCAGCTTCTTCCAAATTAACCCCATTCCCCCACCTCTCACCCACGTACCACAAGGATCAAAGCAGGCCATCACCCAGACAGTTTTGACTAAATGCTTCTTATCAAGGGAAAAGAAAGCTTCCAATGTCACAGCTGAACAAAAATGCCTCGTGAAGTTACAACCCCTTGAACAAAAAACCTCTGCATTAACCTGACTGATCGATTGCTGTCTTTGCCAATTAAGTAAAACCAGAGCTCCTATATCTTTTAATATAATGATGACTGTGAACCACAGCGTCTCGAGCAACTCTTAACTTCTCTCACCTTCATATCCTGTCTTACAGTAACTACTGAAGCAGCATTTACTATATAGGACACACCGAGCCATTGTGCTAATCGCTCCTTATGGTGCGCTTTGCTGCAAGAGCAATTTTCAATTTTTAACTCCAACACCCTCTAAGTGAAAAAAGCATTTTCAAAATCATCTCATGGCTTGAAAGATCCAAGGCTGGTGGTCTTTCAGCTTCCTTCCTTTCCTCCCCTTTTTTCTTGAAACGCTTGAGCTTGTCTTTCACTCAAAGAGACAAAAAAAGCACCATAGACTGTAGCAAGCATTTCAGAACCTTCTCCACTGACATCTTCTCCTATTTGAAATAAAGAGGTGGCACCAGAACAGGGTCTGACTTTATCACCGGGGAGGTTGGGTAAAGTTTCCATTTGTGAGGGCAAGGAGCTCTGAAAAACCTGGTCAACACAGGAATGTGGTGGTGGGCAAAGAGCCAGACCCACACAGTTTGCTCACAAACATTTTGACACAGATAAAATTTCAGCTTAAATGAAGCAATTTTCTTCTTTTAAACATGCAAATTACTGCACTCAATCAAAGCAGTAAATTAGTTGGGTAAACACAGAACCCCCACAAGACTGAACACTTTCAGTGAAAAATAATGGTGTTTAAAGCACATCTGTCCACACTGCCTTGGCACTTCATTTTTAAACATTTCAGCTTCTACCAAGACAAGGTACTGCACTATTTCCCTTTCATTTTACAACTACTTCTCCTAGCTTTCTCCTCTCTCCATCCCTTCAACTCCTGAGAAATATAGGTAGGTCAGGCAATGAAGACAGTGGGCTTGCTTCAGTCTTTCTCCTACGGCCGTTGAGGATGGAAGCTCAAATGTGTATCAGTCGTCCTTGTAGTGAAGTCAAGAGTTATGATGAAAACAATATATCCAGTCCAAATTTCTGGTAGTTGAGCATGGGGTCTGGCTCTGCGGGAATGTTCACCAGAACAGGGTTATCACAGAATATTTTAGGATGGAAAGGACCTCTAGAGGTCATCTGGTCCAACTTCCCTACACAAGTAGGGACATCTCTACATAGGTCAGGCTGCTCAGAGCCCCATCAAGCCTGACCTTGAATGACTCCAGGGATGGGGCCTCCACCACCTCTCTGGGCAGCCCATTCCAGTCATCTATTACCCTCATGTTAAAGAACTTTTCTCTAATGTCCAGCCTAAATCTATCCTTTCCTAGCTTAAAACCATTCACAGAAACAAGACAGTGGCATTTCTCCTCATCTAGCAGACAAATGAAACAAAGCTGAAACTCAAACTGTGTTGGAGCATATTAGTTTCACCTTAATAAATCACTTCTTAAAATAAATTTTTTTCCCTACAAAGATAAGCTGATATCATGAGACCTTCCACTCTCTGAAGTGTGCCATTTGGGCTGGATTTGTCATAGCCACGTTTATCTCAGGCATTTTAGAGGAAGTCATAGATGTGCTTCCTACTGGGGTGACAGGAGCTATTTTCACTCTAATGCTGGGATAACGCAACAGCACAGATCATTACTAGATACAACATTTCCAGTTATCGTCTCTAGGAGCAACTAGTCAACTCTACTGCAGAAAGGAGCTTTCACTGGAATTATGCCAGCAGGAGATTGAACCTGAACAGATGTAATAGTATTATTTTCAAAACGCTTTCAATTAAGCTGCCTACACATACACTGAAGTTGAATTTAGAACAATATTTAAGGGTTCAAAAATAAGTGTTCCTTGGACAGTCAATTACAGGAAGTCTACTGGCTAAACAAAACTTTTAAAAAAAAAAGTCTTTATTTTATGTTAATAAGATCACAGATTGTATTAATGGTAATTGCTAACATCCCATGCTTATCTTACTGACCTGACACTTAGATGTCAAAGTGGTAGACACCTGATCTGTGCCTTGGAGCCATCAATAGTTGATGGAGTAAATGATTCACAGTCTATATGAGAAAGTCTTTAGCAATTTTAGTTTCAGGCTGAATAGATTCGTTTTGGTGAATTTATTAAAAACTGACAGTTTACACTTGGTTTTTACAAGGTCAGATAGGTCCCACCTCACTGTCCGTCCTAGTAGGAAGACACCCCATGTTCCATGTGGCAGCTGCTTTAATTACAACAGTAGGGAAATCAAGGCAGGGAACCCCAGACCCTGGCAAGCCCTGTGATGCCTGGAGGTACGGCTGTAGCAGGGGTAGCTCAAGAAACCCAGACAGAAGAAATGTTGGTGCAGGACCACCTCCTCATGGTGGGACAGGGGAGAAGCCCCATCAGCACACCATGATTCCGCTCTCCCTCCTGTTTGAACTCCAGCCACAAACAGATTCTCCCTTCTTCACAAAGGGTTTTGGCCAGCACCATAAGCACATGGGTGCCATAAGTCAGCGGCATTGTGTACGACACTGGAAAAAATTCAATTATTCTCATTACCTCTTCTTCAGGTCCTTTGTATTTGCTTAGTGGGCTTGGAAGTGAGTGGGCCCTGTGTGTTATTCAGAGCATGACTGCTTTGCTCTGGCTGGCTTTCTGTGCCTCACATAATGCCGTTCTTTATGAAGAATACTGTTTTTTTTTCCTTTTTAAAACATTCTTACAAGTACTAAGAAGCAGAGGGAGCACAATCCTCTAATTTAGGTCTGGTTGCAGAAATTAAGACCTAACTGGTACACAGAGCACGCAACCAACATATAGACTTGGCTCATCTGCAGTACCTATGTTAATTTTTGTATAGTGCTGGAGAATGTAAGAGTGAGCCATCACAGCACGTTTCAGGTCACTGCTACCAAACTATAGCAGATACCTGGCTTCTCTTCTCTCATGGTAAATCTCCCAGTGCAGCCAACAGACTCCCCCAGTCCCAGCAGAGCCAACAAGTCCAACTGTTCCAACACAAGCCTTGTTCAGTCCCTTTGCAGGCTTTTATTTTTATCAGTAAAGAAAAATCAAAATTGGTGCATCAATTAGTCCTGATTATCTTGAAATTCTCCTCCCTGGAAAGCCAGATGAGGATGTTCAGACAAGAAACAAAAGTCTCTTTTAACATGGCTATAAAGCACAAAATAAAATAAAATAAAAATCAAGGTTAGCCTTTTCCAGGCCGCTAAATTAAGCCTGCAGATGGAAAGAAACAAATGTCCAAGAAATATTTCTCCTAATCTCCTAGACATAGGAGGGAACAGTTCCCTGCCCCAACAGGAGCTTTACTTTGGCAGGACATAAAGCCATCCCTGGAACTTTGCTGTCCTCCGCAGAACCCAGGGATGAAGCGTTCAAGGTTGGTTTGAGCCTCGGGCAACTCATGGGAGCCCCTTGTCAACAGATTCCCCAAACACTGACTCTGCAGTAGAGGAAAATTGACTTGCAAAGGACAAATAAAATGAAAAAATTAAACAAGAAGCACCTGATAGTTGTGCCCTGCAGAGCATCCCCAAATGATGTTCCTGTCAGCAATCCCTACTCCCTCAAAGTCTACAGCACCAAAGAGCTACCCCAACCCTTCCTTCAGCCCTCTTGGCTCTCCCCTTCTGCCCTCACCCCCAGGCAGGCTCCTTTTCTGCTTAATTTTTTGTTTTCACTATTTATTTAATTTAATTTCTTAGAAAAGCTAGGTCATAAGCCACCTGATGACTTTGTAAATGCAAAGGGCCAATGTTGTGGAACAGACAATCTAATGACATAGTGTTTAGTGTTCCCTAAAGCGGGAGACAGATGAAGAGAAACGGTGAACCGGCAACCTTAGCATAATTAAGACAAGCCTGAGTGCTTGCTGGAGTGCCATTACATTAATCTCACATCGGTGGCACCTGGCTAAAATTTATGAGATACGTAAAAAGGGCCTTTCTGACTGACCTTGATAAGACAGTGTTATTTATCACGTGAGGGAGCAGGCAAGGATGCTCGGTGGGAGGGGACAGACAAGAACCAAGCTAAGAGGGAGAGGAGAAGCCCTGGACTAAAATCTGCTTACACCTGAAATTTTTAACTGCCTGTACAGTAGTTGCATCTGGCAACTATAATCAATCAATATGATTTTGTATTACTAGAACTCCACAGAAGATAACAGTGGAAGCAGCCCAGGCAGTCGGCGCAGCGCAGCCTTGTGAAGTAAAAACTCAAAGCAGGCAGATTTTTCAAACTGGCAGATTTTTATATCCAAGAATTCACTCTTACTTCTCAAAATTCTCCTCTCATGAAACAAAATGAAACTTGTACATAAAATAGTGACCTCACATTGGAAAAATCTCTGCGCTAAAATTCTATAGTGCACATAACAGCACAAAATTTTTAAAATATCATGATGATTTGATGCATTTCATCATGTTGTGAAAATACAAAAATGGAAGAGGATGAAAACTTTAGGACAAATATTTACTTCCTACAGAAAAAAATCCATATAAGACTTGAAAGCATTGCAATAAAACAACTTGAGAGTCCCTGGGAGCCTGCATTAGCCAGTGACTGCAGCCACAGACACTGACTGTAGGCAGAGCTGGACTCAAGATCTCAAAGCCCCTCTCTGCCAAAATAATACCTCTCTTTCCATTACACAGAATGAACTGAACCAGAGGTTACTTCAGTCCTGAAGGGTGTCCATCCGGAGAAGGACAAAGATTAGATGTTAAGTTTTGAGAGAAAACAGTCTGTAGAACAACTGAAGGGATCTAGGCCAAACCTTTTCCCACCCAGTAAAACAGAGCTTTAAAGTTGGGTTCTGAGAGGTGGAAGTCTGTAAAAACACCGTTCTTTATTTTGGCTAGCGCTTCTCCAGATTTCAGAGAGAGCTGTTCAAGGAAAGCCTTTCAGACAAGGCATTCCTAAGTAACAAGCACACATTAAGAAGCTTAAGTGCAAAGAGCAAGCATCGCTCTTCATGTCTGCTCTGAGGCATTTGTGAGATTTGCACCATGTATGATCTTGTTTAGTCCCAGCACAGAGCAACCATGACAACACAGCAGCGCTAGCAGAGGGCAAGCAAGACCAAGTACTCATTGCACCAAGCTGAGATGCTCATTTCTTGTAAACAATTGTCATTGGACAACTCTGGCTCTTCCTAAAACCCACCAAGCTGTACTTGTTAAGCACTAAATTTTTTATCCATATTTTTCCAGCAAACAATAGATCTACTCGTTGTTGTGAAAAATGCAATCGTAGTGACATACCCTCAGACGTGGAGGTGCTACTTTGTGCTCTTCAGCTGAAACCCAAGAAGCAAGAAAATAATCTGTCAAAGGCTCTACCAGGACTGAAAGAAGGTAAAAGGGTGTGTGATTTTTATCCTCCTGCAGTCACTCACAAGCTTGGTGAGTTAATAGAAAAATAATAACATATGCTAAGGCTTCTGCCAAATTTCTGCTGCATGACTACTCTTGTCCACTCTTACAATCTATTATTATCACGGCAAGAGATCTGTCAGGTTCACCACATAACTTTCAGCTTCTTATCCATGGATGGATTCTTTCTTCCCTGCCACCTGAGCACGGGAACTCTTCCCCAAACAGTTTCTCCGGATACTGTCTGAGGACTTGGGAAAAACTGAGCACACAACTGCCATACCCCAGAGACCTCCTCTCTCCACCAGTATCTTCTCAGTCACCAGACTTGCACCCCAGCTGCTCTCTAATGAGCACCTAGGCCCATGGAAGCCTCTCTGAAACACACAAGCTCACCTTTGTCTTTCCATTGGACACCAAAGAGAGGGGATCAGAAACTTCCCTGTGCTTTTATCATGAGTGCTGAAATGCAAACCTTTCATTTTTAAACCATAATCAAACGAATGTGGAAGTCAATAATTTTCCACAGACTTTTTCAAAGGCAAGGATGCTGATGCAGTAAAGGCAAAGAAACTGCCTGTGACCCACACTTGTCAGAACACTATGCTGGAAAAAAGAACAGAATCCATTTCTGATGGGTAACTATCACACCCAGGCCAGGTTTCTGTCCCTCAGGAATGCTTTTTGCACAGATGAAAAAAACCCCACATATTTTTGAGCCCTGCAGCAGTATTACTCCAAGGAAGGGAAAAGGTTATAACATTTTATGTAACTTCAACCTCTAAGGAGTATGGATTTTCAGCATCACAACAAAGCTAGTAAGTTACTTAAAAAAGAATAACAGCCAAAAAAAACCTCAAACAACAAAATCACCTCCTAAGACCAGTTCATTATGGGGCACGTCACATCCCAGTTTCTATTCTTACCAATATAAAGGAAATATTGAGGTGTGGGGAGCGGGGGGGAGAAGAAAATTCAACTACTGAGACCCTGCAAAGCTAAGGCTCTGCTCCAGGTCATCTATCTTCTGAAGGAACCTGTGGTTCCCAGTGACTACAGAGGGAGATGAGGCACATCAGCTTGTGATGATTGGGACTGGCCTCAGTGAGTATCTTCTTGCCACTGTCCTTCACCCTTCAGTTTTATTCTGTATCAAAACAAAAGTATTTTCAAATCTTTGGAGAGGAAGGGAGCAGTACATAAAGTCATCCTTGCCAGGAAATCATACCACTGACAGCTGAGGGGTCTAGCTGACATCTAGAAGGCACTGAAGTGTCTACTACAAACCAGTAAGATTTGGTAGCTGGGTGAGAGCCTGGCTCCTCTGGGACCAAAGAGTGTTGTCCTCTGCTTTCTTCCTGCCTGTTTTAAGAGTCAATGGAGGAAATGCAGGAGGATTTGCTGGAGTAGTCCTGTAGGGATGACCTGCACCAAGCTCACCCCAAGCAGCACCAGGGTCTGCAGCCAGAGAGCCATCTTTCCTACCCCACAGCTTGGGGACCCAGCACAGGCTCCTGGCACAAACCCAGGTGTGTCTTTCATCAAATAACACACCCTGGGGGATAAAATAATACTACCTACCAGAGTCAGCGTCTCTGAGCAAACAAGACAAGACTCTACAGTGTATTTCTGTTGAAACTAAAGTTACGTTGTCTGACACTTCACACAGAGAACCCTGCTCCTATCTGATCTGGCTTTCAGAGCCGGTGGATTTGGTTGCAGACAGAAATTTGTGCTCAAATTTCAGGGAAAAGGCCTGACACGAGGCACTCCCTCCTTCCTGCTTCACCAACTGCTCAGAACAAGGCTTCACAGCTCCCTCTGAAAAATGACACCTTCTGACAGATAAACCAGCACAGCTTCTGATCCCAACTCTTACATGCTTATAATCCCAGCTCTGCTGTCAAAAGAGAGAGAACAATTCTCCCATTTTAAATAAAGCCCCAAAAGCACAAGGGCTCTTCTGATCCTCTCCAAGTATAAACATCGTTGTGCAACACCCACCAGCAAAATTCACCAAAGCCCATCTATTCCCAGGGCAAAGAAAGAAAAATAACAAAACCAAACCCAAATCAGGGTTTGCCAAAGACGGCAACAACTGAAATGCCATGGCCTGTCCTGAACTAGCCTTCCATAAATACAAAATCACAACCGTGTTATTTCTTATTGCAGAATTCCTTAATTCCAAAGAATTTCTTATGCTACATTTGAAGAAAGAAGCTATGAAGACTAATCAAAGATTATTTAAATACCTCAGCAATTGATTTGTTAATGACTTTGCATGTTTCTTTAAAATAAATTAGCTTTAACCAAACCCTGTTCCCACTGAATTTAGGGATTGACCTTTGTCAATTAAATAGCTGCGGTGTTAGTCAAACAGATATTGCTTCCTTCATCTGACAACAGCAGCCTACTAAAGGCAAGGTGCCAATTGCAGCAATAATGGCAAAGATACCAGAGCCGATTACATGCCAGGCAAACAGGATCTTCTAGGTGCCAAGTTTACACAGCCTGCCCTTGTGCCAATGGCATCGTTTTCACCTGCTTGCTCTTCCCAGGGGTGTCTTCTCCTCCCATGCCTGTGGGGAACAGGAAAGACTCAAACCTTCTTGTCTTCTCTGGTGCCACTCTTTAGGCTTCCTCCCGCTGCTGGAAATCTTTTGGCCAAAGTTTTGTTTTTAAACTGGTGTCTGAGAGAAAGGCTGAACGGCGAGTGGAAACATTATACTGTGATGAAAAAGTGTATCAGAGGAAGATACCATGAATAGTGAGCTGCAACAAAGAGGAACTATTTACACATAAAAGAGGTTATCAAAGTTGCCATTCAACTTGTGTTAATCAACAGGTCCAGATAAGACCAAGCCCTTCTCACGGGATAGGCTCCATCAGACCTTCCAACTTAAATAACCTTGTTTATAACTCCTTTTCATCGCCACACAAAGACTTCATTTTCTCTCTTTCTTGCTCTCCTTCCCTCTTTGTTGGTGCTGTTTACTTCCAAGTCTGTCTCTGAACTCTCTGTCTAATTAGCTCTTGATAGATCTGCTGCCCTGTTTCCACAAACATTTAATTCTGCCGTCAGTCCCATTTACATTACAGCATGTTGCATTGTCTTTTACCAACCTAATTTTGTTTGAGTGAATGTAAATCCCATTAAGCAGTCACTATGTACCTATTAGACTGTGGCATATAAACTCAAAAACCCTCCTTATTTACAAGAGCGAACATAAGGCCCAATTCATAAAGGATTTCTAGGACACTGCAATTTGTGCTTTCTCCTAAACTACGGAAAATTCTTAAAGGCTGCAAAACTCTTTTCTTCAAGGTAGTATTGCTGAAGTGCCCAAAACTCGACATGTTCCAACCACTGCATAACCGACAATAATGCTTTTATAATTCTAATGAGTCCCCAGGGAGTGCTCACTAATTAGAGCAGTGATTTAAAGTTGTCATTACGAGTTGCTCTATGTCTACTCTGGATTTTACTTCTCTTTTTTTGTTGTTTGAGAAGAATACTTGGATAAGCTGCCCAACTGTAACAAAACAAACCCTGACACGTCACTCTTTTTCCTAAGCTAACGACCGTAGCAGAAGGAAAGAAAACTCTGTCTGAAACTCATGGAGGTGATCAATATGGTTTTGAAGTTTCACCTGGAGTGAACTTTCATTACAAACACAATCTCTGTTTTGCCAGAAATCTTAACAGCTCAGCTGGAGTCAACTCTTGTCTGAGTTTTTCCTCAGGAAATGAAGTGTTCCCTGCTCTATTAACACAGAGCAATCCAGGACATTCCCAAAGTGCCAGCTCCAAACTGATCATGCCCGTTTCCTCTGCTAGATGCCAAAAGAGCAGCAATGTTTTGCAGTGTGCCAGAGTCCACAACCTATACAACCTTCAGCCACCTTGACAGTTCTCATCATGTTGGCCTCGGACAGGAAGGTGACATGGAGTCCCTCTGTGGAGGGTGCTAAGGTCATTCCCAGGCAAGCCCTGAACTTGGCTGCTGCTCCAGCACGTGTGTGGTGTCAGCAACCTAAAACTGCACTGAGTAAGTGAATGAGTGCTGCAGTTTAGGATCATACAGATGTTTTCTGCTGGATACTGGGAGTAACCTGGAGTCTTGAGCACTCCTCAATCAACAGTGAGACACTGCATACCGCACAGTGTACCCAGAACAGAGCAAAACCTTGGCTGAGGTGAGCAGCATGTGCTACGAAGCTGCCACTCCACACCTGGAGAGAGTGGAAAGCAGAAAAAATTATTTAATACTATACAAAAATACAGTCCTCTGCAGGGACAGGTTAGTGTAATTTAATGAAACTACACCATTTTCTATAAAAGCCCTAATCAGCAAGTGCAAAGCCCAAACAGCAATAATATTCCTGCTGGAGTAATCTGGGAGAACTGGTTTCATCAATCGACATCATCTTCTCACACTGCAGCAAAACCTCCACAGCAAAACTCAGAAGCAGCTAGAGGTAAAAATATTTGCATAGATAACTAACAAGTATTAGGTACCAAGAAATTCAGTCCCAAAGACAGCACATGGGTTTCTCTTCTGCAACTTTGCTCCATTAAAAAAAAAAAAAAAAAGGCAACAAAAAACCCCACAACAAAACAACAACAAAACTCATCCAATGCTAGCCAATTCAAATTGCAAAGTTAAATAAAAAAAGGTTTACTATCATCACTGAAATAGACAAAAAATTCCAATAGGCTGCACCAAAAATTAGATGAAAAGCATAACTTCAAGTTGAATTAAGTTTTATGGGGGGAGGGGGAGCAAGAAGAAAATGTAAAATTGCCAATACGTTTAATGTAATTTATTTTTATTTTTCTAACTACTGAAGCTTTAAGGTATTTTGTTAGCTAACTGGTTTTAATTAGTTTGTTGGGGTTTTTTGGCGGTTTTGTTTTTCATTAGAAGCTGCCACATTTAAGGAAAAGGTAAGATAAAAGGATTAAATAACTTCAGAACGAAATGGCATCAGAAAATAACCCATCTTAAAATTCAGTAAATTTTTCCTTGGACACTGAATGGAACTTCCATTACTCATCCACTTGTGCTCAGAAAGCCAGAACAGTGAGTGTTTAAGATATTGGTATTTTCGAGTATGTCACTTAAACATGTGGTTTGCATCAACCTTCATTAAGAGTTAAGAAGCACAACTCCTTTCTAAATAAAAGCTTAGGACAAGTGCTTCTATGATCTCTGCCATCGCTCAAATGATCTGAAAGGATGATAATATGAGTTGAAACAATAACTACTATGCCAGTAAGGATGCAGGAGAAGCATTTCTATTAGCCTATGATTTTGTCTATAGCTCACGTGTAATCAGAAGTATCATTATGTGATTAAACCAAATGGAACATATAGTTTTCAATGTAGAAAAAATATTTCATTTCAGTACCAGAAATAAGCAAACAAGCTCAAAAAGTTGTTTTGCATCCACATCCACATCTATTTCAGGCTACTCATTGCCTAATTTTGAAGCAGAGAACCCAAAAGGCAGATAACACCTCCAGGTGTATGGTACAAACCTGCATCTCCCTGGCAGACTGCTAATTTCTTTGCCACATATGCTTTAATTTCAGATAATGGCCTGACTGGAAATTACAGCTCACATTTGATGGATCTAGCTGATCAGCATTTCCCCACTGTTTATTCTGTGGGAAGCAGGCAGGAGTGGAAGGGAACAAACAAATGGGAGGGAAGGTCATTTCACTTGCAGGATTCCCAGGTGACAAACACACGCTTCCCCCCCAGCCCCCATGCCCACCTGCTTGGCTTGGGAACAGCCCAGTATTTATTAACTCCTGCCTGTGGCTGGCAACTCTCCCCACTCTACTGAGACTACAGCAGCTTCTCCTGCTCTGCTGCACAAAGGTCTTCATCTGCTAAATGAAATACCAGGACTCAGAAGCACATCAATGTCAATCCCAACACTAATCGATCGCTAATGTCCAAACAGGCTGTTGATTCACACTAATTTGTTAGCTATAGATTACCAAATCCTTTGGGATACTCCATCAGCATGATGTACTTTACTGGACTATAACAGCACTAAGTC
The DNA here is from genome assembly GCA_013401335.1 of Brachypteracias leptosomus. Classification (NCBI taxonomy): domain Eukaryota; kingdom Metazoa; phylum Chordata; class Aves; order Coraciiformes; family Brachypteraciidae; genus Brachypteracias; species Brachypteracias leptosomus. The sequence goes on from VYZX01032369.1 coordinate 907,763, forward strand.
TTTAAAAGGTTACTTAACCCTGGTGAACTCCTCAAAAATGTTATTCTTAAGAAGCAGTTAGTCAGTCAAGTAATATACAGAAGAGATGCATACTGGAAATCCTACAAAAAACGTATTTCAATGTCTCTGAAAGAAGAAATAAAAGCTGGTTTTACATCCAATGTGCAGCTCCCTGAAAGAGACTCAAATGCAAATGAAATTTGATGTCACGGTCAAGCCCATCTCTACACATCCCACATCGACATATTCAAGAATCCATAGAAATTAAAGCCTGCAACTTATAGCAGTTCTATGGAGGCACATAACACACAATATAGCTGAGAGAGATGTCCTAAATCTGCTGCCTGCTGCTGTACATAGGATCTTTAATGCTGATTTCATTCAAAATGGAGTTGAACTAATGCTATCAGCTTCCATGTCATATTAAATGAATTCATAGCACATTCAGGCAGGAGTTTTCTCCACTAAACATTAATCCAGTCCAATAAGATTCTCAACTTTTGGGGGGTAAACCCTCATGAAAACAGCAGATAATGTAGGAAATATCCCAATCAAAGTCTTTCTCTATAATTTCAATTTGGAAAATAACTGAATTTGAACAGCACTTCAGTCTAACTTTTGTGATCAATAACCTCAAAAAAAAAAAAACCCACAAAAATGTAAAGCTCTAAACTAAACAGTTTGGATCTTCAGTTAACTGAAATCCTGCTACATGGGACTGGAATCAAGACACCCTTCTCTGTCATCCCTTGAATATCATGAGCACTGTGTTTCACACGGGCATCCACATGTTCCCTGCTCCAGGACAAAGCTGCTCTCCAGACACACATAATGAAGCTTTGCTCACAGGAGAGACTGGGGATAAAGCAGGCAGGTTTTTTCTCAGTGCCTCCCTGATAGGGTGATGTTTTCTCCCTCCCAGTGCCCACACATCCCCCTGGTTGGTTACCTCTCCACAATCCATGACTTCTTTCCTAAGACAAACTGTATTCTACCCTATTTAAATTACAGCTTTAAACACAAAACTCTGTTTTTTCTGGTCTAGTTGCTTGCCATTAATAAAAGCTCGTCATAATCCCATCACCACTTCTTAGACTCTATCTGATGTCGTAAACCAAAATATATTTTAAAGGCTTTCTGCACAGCAGTTTGTTTGCAGTGAAGTCAGTGAAGCTCTGATAGAACAGTAAGAAATTATGGACCTCATATCTCTTATGCTTCGGAAAAATAAAACTGTTGTATTTTTATTGGGATCACACCTTGAAATCCCAAGTTTCTGATATGAAAAATGTGTTTCATCTACCAACAAATGCAGTTTTCAGCTTTCCACCTCAGACCTTTCCTGCCTGACTACGTTCCAGAAAACATCTGGGGTTTTTTTTTTCTCCTTTCCAAAAGCATTTGAAGTTCTACTTCATCCTGTTCTTTTATCCTTGCTATCATCTATGTGTAATTTATACTGTCACTGTATATTGTCTCTCTACTATGTATTCTTGAGATTTTTGCTGTTAAATATTAAAGATAAACCTTTCAAAACAGACACCTTTCAGTGATCCATACTCAATCTCCAGCTTTAATGAAATGCATGCTATGTAGCAGTGTTTTGTCTCTTGCCTTTTTTTTCTAAATCCACATTTGTACAGATGCGAAGTAGAGGACACTACAAGGAGAGAACCACACTCCACGGGCTGCACATGTGCACATCACACAACCAGGAAGAAACTCTTCTGGTTGCACTCACGCAGCTAAAAGAGGGAGGTCAGCAAGTAAGCAGCCAGAAGGGCATAGTAGGGTGCTAAGGCTTAGAAACCTCTTCGAGGCAGTCTTTCAGCAGATTGATTTTCGTGTGCCTTCAGGCTGACACAAAGGCACGCGTGAGAACCCCTCTCAGTTACCCAGTGAACTGGGTCGTGTGTGACAGCATTAGTTAGATGGTCCTAGGATGTGACAGCAGAGAGGGAACCAGCTGTCCAAGGCTAATGTGCCATCTGTGCCTAAAATATTCTGCCAATTGTGTTGGCAGAACATAAAAAGTGTGTCCCTTTATCGGGCTATAAATCACAAGTGGGTCTTGTGCATTGTCAATTTAAACACTGATATATTGAGTAGCCCGGATGCTTCATTGACTTCCAGCCTTTTGAGTGTGACATTTGGTGGTACAATCACTACGGAGGTCATGAGCTACAAACTTAAAGTAGCAAAGGAGCTTGAACAACTCCCCAAGTGACAGGTCCATGGTTCGCTGCCGTCCAGGAAAGCATTCAACAGCCCTGTTTGTAATGAGTTTAACTACTTGGGACAAAGAAAAGAAGGATTCATGGCAGAACAAATTATTACAGATTTCATTATTATATTTCCTTACTTCTGAGAGACCGGGTTGAGTATTTTTGCATCTTTCTAATTACAACCACAGGTAAAGACACCCATCCTGTCTTCTCAAAAGTCATGTTTTGGTGGAGCAGCCATCAGTCCTGCAATTGGGGCCTGCAGCCTGGGTTGGCTAGACTTGGCTTCTGGATGACTGTAAAACTCAGGTAAGCAGTTTCACCTAATCCATCACATACTTCTACCAAAGCCTTACCAGTCCTCAATCCATGCAGGTCAACATTCACATTAGAAAACTCCGTGGTACAGCTGAGAAAGCAGCAGCCACAGGAGTCAGGCACCACTACCACTTACTAAATTTATCATTACAGCAGCCTTGGTCAGAAGAAAGGGCCAGAGCAGAGAAATAGTGTTCCTATGGATTTACTCTGAGTTGCCAATGGACACAAAAAGAGAACATTAAAAACTGAAATCAATTTCTATGAGATAGCCTCCTAATCATCAGGTAATGACTGGGGCAAAGGAACAAGATACTGCTACCTTTTCAATTGCCAAACAAGGTACATTATATAACCAAGTAACATTTACATCCAGAATGAAGCACGTTTTATGGCATTGTCCTTGCAGTTGACAATGCCATAAAATATAGGAACAAAACCACTGATCCCTAACGTGGAAGTACTGAGTATCTGACTGGTTGGCCAATCCGCTCTTTTCTTTATTTATTTATTTTTAATTCTGCAATGTCATCTCTTTTCCTCTTTTTAAATAAGGAAGCAACATGAAATAGTTCAAAAGCAAGTTTGCAGTATTACTGAAGTCTTGCTTTTAATAGCAAGAAATAGTTTGATGTAGTTCCCTAATCCTTCTTGTCTTTCTGCATGCAGGAGTGAGAAGTGATCAAACTCAAAAGAAACACATTTTCTTTAGACCCCTGGAAACTAAACAGCTCTACTCATTAATATTAGATTAATGTAAGATACCACTTTTATGTTGCTCTGTCATGAGCTACTGCTAAAGAGAATTGGCATTAGTAATTGGATGAAGTTTTGATGACCTCCTGAGAGAAGCAATTTCACATACTTCAAAATAAATATAACATGCTTGTGTCTTTAAAAAAAATAAATAAATGAAATCAAACCTTCAAGTACAATATGCACCTGATGACTCAAATCCTGTTGTTTCTGGGAACTGAATCGCCACAGACCAGAGCCTCTGTTGCCCAAGCAGGGCGAAAAAGGCCCTCATGTTTTTCCCTGGGGATTATTTCACCAATATTGGTCAACATTGGAGCACTCGCATTGCAAGACATGAAGACAAAATCATTATTACACTTAATCAGTACTTTTCAAAAGCCTGGCTTAAATCATCACCATTAGGAAAAGAAACAAGGGTTATTTTCTACATATTCATCACATTTGTAATTCACTGTTGACCTCCACTGTCTATCTGCAAGAAAAACAGCACTTTAAAGCCTATGTGAAACTCTCTTCCTCAAAAGAAATAAGTTATTCCTAAGTGAGCTAGTTTTTTTCTGAAGATTATTTACTAGTCATTTCTAAATTGCAGTGCCATGAATAAAAAAAAATAAAAAATAAAAAATTTTAAAAGACCTGTATGTCACAGACCTGAGAGTAAGGGTCGGAAACTCAGGCAAGACCGAGGGAAATTCAGAGTAAGAGACATAAGTAAAACAAAATAAAGATCTATTAACTACTGATGTGAATCTCACAGCTTTTATCTTTAATTTTATTCTATGCCTGTACTTGATCTATTCACATCAGAATCACAATAGGCTGTTGGACTTGGTAGTGAAGTACTGAACGTGCACTTTCAACCCATTTTTCTATTTCTCTGTGTGCCCGCTTCCTGGTTTTCATACATTTAATTCCTAGTTCTCTGCATACCAATATTCAAGTTACAAAAATGAAGACAATAAGAACGGGATTAGGGATGAGTTTACAAAATGTAATAGCTGTATGGGCTTACACCACCTACTGTCAAAAACCACTCCAGAGAACTAACATTACGATGCTGCCTGGTATTCCCCAGCTAGCCCCGAGGCTAAGCACAGGGAAACCTGCAGAAACGTCATCTGCTGGAAAACAGAAAAACCACAAAGTTTTTAATTGGGAATTAAATGTCACTGAACACTCCAAAGGGTGCTCAGAGGTCGTCATGATCTTCTGTATGCCAGGAGGTGAAAGAAAAGAGGTTCAGTCTGAAGCAGAAGATTTTTCAGAGGCTCACTAGGATGAGGTTGACATGTGCTTTCTGAGGAAGAAAAGGGGTGTGTTAATATTTACTTTTTTTAACACCAAAGAAGAAGCTGTAGTGCTTAATGCTGGGTAGCTCTGTTCTACTTTGGAAAAAAATATATACATCTATAATTTTTATCTAGAAAATACATTTTAAAATGTATAACTAGTGTTACTAGTTATACCAGAGGATGGCATTACAAAGAATTCTGATTACAGTTAACGGTGTTAGTCACTGAAATGGAAATAGTCACTGAAAGTCATTAAAAGAGATGTGATTTGCTAAAACAGGGGATCATTTCAAGTCAGCCCATCTCACTGGACGATAGTCAATAATCCCAGTGAAGTGTCTGCATTACTATGAATGGTACCTCTTGGCTTTATAACCAGTAGGCACAGTTGTTTCTAATAAAACATTGTGTTGAAGGGCTGGGTGACATATCTCCATCAGGAGACTTGAGTGCATCAGATAACAACATACACTGGTTTTAGTCATTCAAGGCCAACTCCAGTATTTAAGGAAATCAAGACTCTATGCCCAAATAATTTTGTAAGGATTTGTTAAGAGAACAAAGCAGACTGTTCCTTCAGAGGAGCCTTCAGTTGATCAGATGAAAGAAAAAGCTAATTCGTTAACTATTAAGCACTGCTTCTATGGAAAGACTTCTTTCAAGAGAGGTGAATGGCAGCTGGGCACCGAGTTCCCACTGATCCTCCAGCCTAATTCTCAACAGGGCATATGGAAATCTCCCATATGACTTTTTATGCTGGACTGCCAAATACTCCTTTCGAGTTAATCTTCAGATAAGCACATGGTTCTTCTTGCATTTGTTGCTAACAAAAACCCCACAATGTGAAAAAGGAAGAGACCCTTTATAGACAGTTTACCATCAGAGTTGGCTAGAAAAGCTATAATGTGCATCTCTGCTCTCGTCAAGCTTGAATAACCAACAGCATCTGCCTAAAACATGCTATATGTTCACTTATCAACTGCATGTCCTTCATGAGATATGGAGTGATTTCTCTGGAGAGCTCAAATCACAGCTCATTATTGCCAGCTATGCGAAACGATGTTCGAGACACGGCAGTAATGACACTGCATTATTCAGAGAGAACATCCCCAATAAGATCTGTAACCAATCACCATAGTGAGCCACAAGGATGAGCAGGGGGCTGCAGAGATCCCGGACTCCAGGCACAAACGAGCAGGGAGAGCTGACAGACATTTCTGTTGTGTGAAGAGATCATGCAGTATTTGCAGTAATTCTTTTTCTTCCCCCAGGAAGCACGCTGCTCTTCCAGTTGAGCTAACTTTATTTACACATTTCGTTACACACAGTATAACGGGGGGTTTTTTAGCCTCACAATTTAACTACAGTAGGTCCTAGATTAGATCAGCCTGGTTGCTACCTGCATTTGATTTACAGGTAACAGCCTTTCTCCTATGCACACATCAGCTGCTGGAGCAAGTTGGGGGATGCCTTTACACCAGCAAACTGTTTCATCTAAGCAGCAGCCTCAAAAAGCAGGTTAATTTGCATTGTTCAAACATAATCACTTTAAAAAGGAAAGGACTTATTACTTTAGTGATGTTTCCTGGTCCATTGCACCATTGTTGGAAACTGTCAGTAAACAAATTACATTTAACACTGTGCCCTTCCACTAAACAGATCTCTTGAGAATATCTTGTTATACGTAATGCTTTCCTTCACACCTCTGTATCTGGCAGAGGAACACAAGTATCCCTCTACAAATGCTGGATGCTTTCCTCCCACATTTTCCATCCAAAAAAAAAGTCAATAAAGTAGGGAAAGCTCAATATTGAAACTTTCCTTTCAAGTGGCAATATCAAAGAAAATTATTTTTTCCTATAGTAGCAGCCACTTTTGATACTTTAACCCACACAGAGAAGAGGACCAACCTTCAGAAAGTGCTGAGGGTCCCCTCCCTAAAAAACAAAAAAAAGCAGATACTCTGTAGGTGGCTCCACATCATTTGGGAGCATTCGCACATTTCAGAACCGCTAACCAGATCAAACTACCAGGTAAACCTGAGAAGGAAGCTAAACCCCAACATTATAGGCAATTTTCCTGTTAACTGACAGCCAGGATGATGGAAACAGGTACCTTTCTGGGAAGTAACTACCACGACACTGTACTATTATAGTCTGAAGAGGATTTTAAAGGACAGATGGAACCTGCAAAACATACTGAAAGCTTTGTTGGCAAAACAACAGTTCTTGTGAATTAAATTCATCACCAAGTTGAAGGCTTCCCTCCTCCCAGTAAGCCCTCCTTTCACCTGGAGGTTTCTTCAACCGTTACTGAACTTGTGTACTTCTTGGTGTATCAACATTATAGCAGTTGGTGAGAGTTATAATGGGCAAGTTCAATTTCTTTTGACAACAGTGGACTTATACCATGACTGCAGTTATGGCCATTTAAACAGCCTATCCTATGTGGGGTTTTACATCACAGATCAACCATTTCCCCAAACATCACCAGACAGATGGTACACCAAGAGGTTTACATACCTCACGCTGATGGTAACAGACCTAGTGGTCTTCCTGCCTAGCACAGCAATGCCAGTCCCCTCCCAGCTCATCCCCAGTGACCACAGCTGTTCCCAATAGGAGCTATGGGATGTCAAGCACTTTTGGACATTCAACCCTAACAACCATTGTTAACCACAAGGCACTTTAAAACATGAACCCCAAAGAGTCTGTAAAATAAACACAGGATAATAACACTTCCCAAGACAACCGTATTTTTTCAAAAACATACATATGGGAAAATTGCTCCCTGCCCCCCCCCCCTTGCCTTTGTAGAGTGTACCTTGGTTTCAAATTAATAATATTTGCCTGCAGTCACTGCTGGCATCACACAACATACAAAACCAGAGTGTAGGCAAGCCAGGGAAGAGGGGAAGGGAGAAATCTCATGAGGAAGGATATTACACACTGGAAAAAGAGAATGATTAATGCAAGACCTGGGTAAGAAAGAACAAATTCATGAGCAAGAAAAATTATTGAACTACAGAATTTTCACTATAAGATAGGAAAACACTCCCATTTTGTTCTTTACTCATGCTTTAAATTTGAGAGGATGGACAGTGGGAAACCGTGTGGCACTACAGCAATCTACAAGACCTGCAAGCAATGGGAAGGAGGCTGGAAACATTACAGGCAATTCTGGCCAGGAAAACTTTCATTTCATCTGAAGCTCTACTTTGAGGGTTCAAGTGACACTCAACATTAGGTCTAATGTAGTTACTGTAAGTCATCGAGGGCATTAGTAAAATGTCGGCACATCTTCAGAGTTTTTGGTGGGTTTTTTTTTCCTAAGCTGAAGTTGCCAGCTAGCAAAGCATTTTGAGTGACCCTTCAGTCTGATAAAATCTCAGGAAGAGCTTGTATTTCAGCTATCCCCCAATACAGAAAGGGTAGCCCATGGTGGACTTCACAAACACTTGCACAAATTCTTATAACTTCACGAGGTCCCAAAAAAATGGAAAAATCACCAGGAACTGCCAAGACCCTCCAGCTCAGATGCCAGCACAGAGCTGCTGAAATGAAAAGTGATGTTCACCAATCAGTGTGCAATCATCTGGGTGTGATTTGTGCTTTGGTTTGCGAGGCAAGCCCCAGGCTTGGGAGAAAGTGAACTGCTAAACATTATTATTACACCCATATATAATTTAGAATTATCTGTTATAAAGCTTAGGAAAGAAAAGAAAAGAAAAAGAAATCAGACAGGAGGGAAGGGATGGAACTGTACCCCAAACAGACCTTTTCACATAGAGTTTTGTATCTAACTTTTGAAAAGAAGAGTTCAGGTAATTAACAAGTCTTAGAGGAAATCCCACTCACGTAATGAAAAAGGAGTTTCCTACCCACTGTTTTCAACACGTTGGTTCCAGCATCAGAGGCTACGCTCAAAGCCTGTAAGGACCTGATTCAGCACCTGGCAGCATTGGTCTAATCCCATTTCTTTCTGCTCTTTCCTTTTTATTGACTCCAGCAAACTTCGGTGGACTATTGATTTTGCTGATGTAAACTCCAGCTGCATGAACTTTTGGAAAAGACATCTTATCAGATATTTTAAAAATAACAATTAAAAAAAAAGAACAAAAACGAGGAGCTGCAGCAAATGAACATTCTATGACTGTGGGCAAGCCAACATAGCAAATGAATGCAGTGCCATGCAAGTGTGCCCCGGTGGTTCTTACTTCACAATCATCAGCAGCTTTTTTTCAGCTGCCAAAGGTAGGTTTTGAAGATGGCTATTTCAAGGCAGGCACCAATAATTTTTGAGTCAGGCTTATTTACTGACTTGGTACTTTGTGCTTTTCTTGGACAAGTGCATTACTTGAAATAAGAAAAATGGAAAAACGCTGCCTTTCTGATATGGCGGGTGACACTGCATATATTCATAATGTATCCATCCAAGTTTTCTGACAAGATGCACTGACACAAGAGCAATCAAAACATACAACCGTGTCCCTTAACCTCTTTGACATTGGCCCTCAGATACATCTCAATATGTTGTGAGCTAAAAATGATGTATGCCAGAACTGTGAATGCTAAACAGGATAACTAACACTAGTAGTGAAAAGCAAAACACATCTGAATATGAATTGGTATTCTCAAATTAAATAGCTCTGATTTTGATAGCTAGTAAACATATTTATAATCATTCAGATGCTAAAATATGTGCTTCTAGTCCTTGGATGAATAAACATGAAAGCTGTGCCTGTTGATAAGTACTTACACATTCATTCATTTAGTTGGAATACAAATCACACTTTTAACTTTTTTCTTTTCTTCTCTTTTTTCTTATTAAATGGGCAAAGACTCTTTCAGCAAGTCTATGTCATTGTAACACCACCACTGACTATGAATGGTGCACAAAATCATTATATACCATTCCAGCAGTGTTCTGACAAAAGCCTTTCACATTGATATAAACCTACCTCAGCATATTTGCTACTTGGGTTGATCAATAATCTGGTTAATAGCTTTGTTTTATTTTTTTTAATGAAGATGCATCCTCAATTCGGCATGTTGTTTATGTACAAATGTCATCTTTTTATTTTATCCACATAGAATATTAGCGTGGTTAAAAGTTTGGGAAGGGGAGGAAAAAAACCCCAACACAAACAGAACCAAAAAAAAAAAAATAAAAAAAAAAAAAATCAAAGAAAGAGGCAGAGCAGGAAAAAGGAAGAGGGCATGTAGTACCTTCAGCCTACAAGCAGTTGGAAGAAGGATGACTTGGCATGAATCCGCCTTCCTCTGAGTCTGACCAGGCTGAATTTTACCTCCTGTGAGTTTTGTAAGCAGAAGAGTTGACAAGAGAGGCAAAATATAGCAATTCAAACACATATTTGGACATGGTAATTTATCTAATGAATAGAGCATAAATATGCAATTGCTCTTACAACTGCTCCAAGATCTTGTATGAAGGCAAGGCGAGGAAACAAGATCTCCAAATGTTGAGACCTGTGCTAACAAAGCTGATGGGTGCTACCCGGGGCGTTGGACCCCTGCTCCCAGAATCAGAAGATCAGTGCATGAAAGAGGAGCTGGTGAGAGCTCATTGTCAAAGATCTAAGAGGTAGAGAAATGCCATCATCCTTAAGAGTGGGACAGCTTACCCAAACAGAAAAAGGAAAAATTCTCAAGGAGCTAGTAACAAAGGGTAGTTTACAAAGCAGTCAAATGATGCTTATCATCCTACAACATCCTCTTCTTCACTTCTTACGAGAGCTTAGGTGCTTCACCTTCCCTCTCAGGTAGAATATTTAATTGGAATTATGGCATCTAACAATGCCCTCAATATCTGACCCTGTCTGAATTTCTAAATGTTTGGAAGAAGTGTGCACATTGCTCAGTATTATGCAATAATTATGGTAATATCTACAAGCTCAAAAGCCAAAGTCTTACAGATACATACAGTATGAAAGCCAAGAGTCAAGATGATCAAAAATAAATAAATAAAATCAAAATGACCCTAAAATCATGATATTAGGGTGAAAAAAAAAAAAAAAAAAAAATCACCTCACTGAAAATATTCGTTTAGTCCTTTAATAATTTTTTTTCTTTGCCATGTTGTTCTGGAGCCTTTCATTTTCACTTCTATATATTTTCCTCATGAACGTGAAGTCCAAAAATAACATTCAAGAAAGGGAAAAAAAAAAAGGCAAACAAAAGCTGGCAGCAGAGGCTGTCATGTAGATAAACACCAACAAAGATCCTCAAAGAAAACTAAATATCATGAGAGTATTAAAAACAGAATGGGAAACACTAACAACCATATGTATGACTAATATTTACTTGTAGCAAACTAGTGTGACACTGTGATTTTCTCAAGGATGTTTAAATGGGAATATCATCTTCTCCCACCCCCAAGTATTAAACCAACAGTAAATCCAGAATTGATTTGGGGTCACATCACTCCTCTTTAAAGTTCCTGGAGGACACCAAACTCCACTGATACTTTTTTTCCCTCACACATGTGACTTGACCCGCTCCTTCATGTGTCTGTAGTTGAGAAGCACATGAACACATCCAGCTGTAAAGGGACAGGCATTTCACAAATTTAAACTGACTCTGGTCTTCTGAAAACAGCCTCTCACTCCCGGTCCATGCACACCAACAGCAGACCCTGTCAGGAACACTCACATCCAACATTTGGCCATGACAGGGCTTCTTCCTTTAAACAAGAGGCTCAATCATAGCCCCAGCCTATGGAGAGACAAGGATGCTTTGCAAACTCGTTCTTCTTTCTTCAAATGGCATGATTAATATGAGCACAAATGCAAAACTTCACAATCTAAATTAAAATTCAAGAGGAAGAGGGAAAATGTGACACCCTGCATTTTAAAGCATAATGTTATGCAGAGACTGGACCACTTTTACCAACCAAGCAAGACATGACATGAAGTTTAATAAATATTCAACAACAAAAAAATAAAAAAAAGAAGAAGAAATATGAATTTGATGAAGTTTGCAGGCAATTAGAGCAATTTATTTCACTATTAACATGACAGACTAAATGGAAATCAGCTACGGGTGAAAATGCAGTTTTACTGCCCGGCATTCAGACCACTGAATAATTAAATAATGAAAGGGGTGACGGGCACCCATGACTGACTTCTCCAGCCAGGCAGGCATCCATCACAGCCCTGACTCCTGCCAGCACAGTGCTGAGACAGGACTTGGGGGGATGTGTGTGTGCCTGCCTGGAGCACTGCAGGGAGGATTGCTTTCCCCTATGCAAAGAACATTTCCCACCTGGCTAGCTTATCCCCTCTCCCTTTTTCCTTTCCCCGCCACGGACGCTCCTTAGGAAATCAGGATTCTCTTATATCAGACCCTATAGAAACAAGGCAAAATACTCTGTACTTAATACACCATGTGCAGCTCTTCTACCTTCCAGGAGGTTTAAAGAAAGAGAGGCACAGATACATCAGAACATGAAGACTGCTGCCGTCCTAAATTTCAGCTTACGTGCTCCAGTATTTCAAGATAAATGTCACTATTTGTTAACTGTTGCCTAAATATTTCCTTACCCTTTCAACAGCAGGTACTGCTCTGAGCAGATCTAGCACGTTGGTCTCAGTCACTGTTGCTGTTCCTGACAGACTCGCCAGCAACAGTCAGTTGTGTTTGACAGATTGGAGATCTGTTCGAGGTTAATAAAATGCTCCCTTTCTAAAATAGCTGCTTTGTCTGGCAGCACATACAGTGACAGATGTGCAAAATGCTTGCTCTAAATAATTCCTCCTTTTGACTAACTTCCCCCAAACACTGCCTTCTCGCAATAGGATTTGGAAGAAAAAAAACCAAACAAAACAAAAAACTTCAAATACGTCTTCTTGGAAGCTTACATCATGTATATAGAACAGGCAAGTGTGGAAGGTCTGATTTTTAAGAATCTTTAAAGGAACTTCCTCTCAGGAAATCTGCACAGTATCTAGGTCCTTGCAAATAAAATTCTCTTTACAGTGGCTCCAGCTGGTCACCCCAAATTTTTAGATACTTTTGAAAACCTATTACTAAACTGCTCTATCTTGCAACATGTAAGTAGCAATAGCCAAGTTGCACGTTACAACTTCAGAGCTGGTCCATCCACTAATAGCCATCACCATGGGAACAAGGAAATAAGCACCAGTGAAAGGGAAAATATTTCTTAATCCCTGAAAACCTACAGAGACATGCCTACCTTCCTTCAGTTTCATTTCAGCCATTAACGTGCCGCTGAAGCAACCGGAACTTTGCAACACCAAAATCAATGGTATTCCATTGAAAATTAAGAACATTTTTATGGATTGGAATTTCAGTTTGAATAAAGATGCCCATCTGTGTTTCAACTACAGGAAACACGCTTTACGGATCAATCTCAGGCTCAGTTTCAAAAGCAAAAAGACAACCCTGAAAGCTTTGATCTGGTAGCCTTTGAGAAAACAAGTATTCTGTAGTGCCAATATTCCCATTTATTTCACTGTACGACTACAGATTTTCAGGAAAGAAACCAGGAAAGCTATTGCCAATTAAATCTACTCCAATGAGCTTAATTTCAGCTATTCATGCAATAAATTCACCTATATAGCAAATGCCACAGCCAAGTCAATGCAACATCAATTCATCACGAGAGCAGACACATTGCTGTATCATTGATTTACAAGATATAACATGGTTGACTTAATGTGTGTATTGGTAGATCCAGCGGCAAAGAACATGCACATGATCAAAAAACCATGTGTACATTTTAACAGTGATGAGCTAGCATACTAGCTTGTTCTAACAGGTTATATCATCCTGGCCCTATTGAAATCAAGCTTGTGATAGTCTTCAGTATGGCCAGAATTACAGCCCAGCACATTCTGCAGATGCCAACAAATATCTCTGTCACCTCCTGAAATTAGACAGGCTCCTTAGAAGATCCACCTTAAGTAAACTTACTAAAGGAGCAAGAACAGGATTTGAGGTACAAACCAACTCATGAAGGATCCATGACCCATGACACTGCTATTAGATATAAAGTTGTATTCTATTTTTAAAAGTATGTATGGCACTGATGTGCTAATCACAGTAAAAAGGGAGAGAGATGGCCAGCCGTCTTCTATATCAAGAGGAATATCTTGATCCTGACTTGCAGCTCCACTGCTTGCTAGTTGGTATGTTGTTCCCTTGTCAGGGCATGAGAAGGCTGCCTCAGGAACGAGGAGCCTGTAGCTATTAATTTTTCATAGAAAGTACATATCACCACAGCATTGTGAATAGTTATTGATAAGAAGAAATGAGAAATCAAAAAGAAAGCACAGCATCTTTAATCATCAAGATTCTCCCCACTCCTTCCCTGGTTGAAAATGGAGAGAGAGCACATCATTAAGACAAAGATGATGGGGCACAAGCTCCATCAGAGGCAGGTTCCCCCACCAGCACCTGGCAAACTCCACAGGCACGGCAGCAACGGTGGCATTACAGACAACATGCAGCCCAGCACAGTGCCACAAGCCACTTAGTGGGAGGGTAATGAAATGCTCTGCCTGCGGTAGAACAACAGGCACCTGCTCTCTACGGTCTAAACAAATCCTTTGTCTGGTTAACAAATTTTTTATAAGACTGAAAGGGAGCAGCACAGCAAAACTACCCACACCATCCCTTTGCGCATCAACTGCATATGAGCATAACTCATTAGGAATCTCAGGAGTCACCACCTCCTGCTATTAACAGATTGCATTAATAGCAACACTATTTTAATGCTTTTTCAATTTGCATTTGGATTTATCCAAATGCCATCATGTTAAGCAGTGTTAATTACACGGTTTTGTCTGGGACATCACGTTTACAGTAGCATCTGTTGAGCTACTGACATGCAAGACCTGCCACATTTGAATTTTTTCTGACAACCATCACACTGAAGAGCTGATGATGCTTCATTAAAGCTTCCCTGAAGTTTCAGGGAGACTGTGGCTTCTGCCCTGCATGTCCCCCATGTTTCCTGGAGCCACATGGAAACAGTCTCTTTTCTCTAACCCTTTTGGCGGTTTTGGTTTTTTTTATTTTTTTAAATTTGCTCCATATACGATCTCCAGGATGGATTCAAAAAAAGTTTCTTTTCCTAGTGGATAAACATGCATGGCTTTCTTACTGGGTTACAGCTTTGTCTGTTGTAAACCCAGTGTCCCGGTGCCTATGGCCACCCTGTTTTTCTCAGTGCCATGCCCTCAGGGCAGATGGACTTCAAAATGGTCCCAAAACCTCTGGGGCCCTTTGGGGGACACCAACACCCAGACACAGAGATGTTTACCCCAGGAAAAGAGGGCTGCAGGGAGACATTCTGTCTAGCCCAGGGCCCTGCCAAGGCCTTGGGAGCAGCCGAGCCCTGAGGCGTGAGGGAACCGGCCAGGTCTGGCTGCCATTTCCTCCCTGGGACCCCATCTTCCTAGGCAGTCTTTTCACAGGGCAAAAAAAAAAAAAGAAAAAGAAAAAGGACAGGGAGACATATCTGGAGGTGATACTGAAACCTCCACAAATGCTCCCAAAGCCACTTGGAGGGTCTTGGCCTGTCCTGATTGCCTACAAATATTTTGGTGGTTACCACTGAGGTAGCAGTGAGCATCCACAGGGACTGTCCAGGTACCCACCAGAAAACACGAATGTCCCCCACAAGTCAGGCATCAGCAGAGGATTCAACCTTCTCCCTCACCATTTTGAGCCAAAAATGCTTCCTGAGGAGAACTGGGTGCGGTCTTTGAGGCAGGACCTCCTCTCTCACAGCCCCTCAGCAAGTGAAGTGTCATGTTGTGTGTTGCTGTCCCTCCAGCAGTCGGGTCCTCATCACCACCCCAGAAGGGCCAGGGGCATCTGCAGCAGAAATCTCCAAAGAAGGTCTAGCCAAAACAAGCTTGCAGGCAGAATGAGACCACACAAGCTGGGCGGTATTCACCAGAACATGGTACAGGAACTTCAGTGAGAAAATGCAGACAAACAGGCCAAGGTGTGTGGTCCTGGCACCAGCAGCTGCTGTGCCAGGCAATGGCAGCTGCACACCGTGAGTCCCATCCTCAAAATGGCCCCGCAGGGACAGAGACCCACCAAGTCCTATTTCCAACCCCGCTAAAATGGTAGAGTTTATTATGAAGAATAAAATTCCTGGTCACACAGATACGTAAGATCTTCCTGGGAAAGAACTGGCATGCCTCCTATAAAGGGAAATCGTGCCTCGATAACCTGAAGCTTTATGAGGTGGTCAGCTGGCATGTGAATGAAAGGATTTTCAAAATAATTGGATTTTCAAAAAGCCTTTGACAGAGTCCCATGTGAAAGATTATTAAAGAAACAAAGCTTTCATGGGCCTGAAGGAAAGTCTCTTTTATGAACCAAAATCTGGTTAGGAAGCAAAAGGTTTGAGGATGAAGAAAAGCTAGCACGGGGGTCTCCCCCAGGGACACATGTTCACGAGGATTTCATTCAATACCTTCATCACGGACCTGGAGAAGGAAGAAACCAGATTCTGCAAATGGAACTAAACCATTTTGTGTAGCCAAATGGCACAGCAAGGGTGAAGAACGCCAGCAGAAAGCCAAGTGAGTGGGCAAGGAGGAAGCAGATGAGTCTCTCTAGATAAGCTTAAAGGTAACACATATAGGGATAATAACATAAATCATGCCGATGTGATGCTGAACTCATGGGATTCAACTTCAGATCTTGCAGTCATCACTGGCAGTTATCTGAAATCATCAGCTCATTGTGCAGTGGCCTTCAAAAAAAGACTCAACATGTGGTGATTCATCTGGAGGGCTACTGTGAAAAGGACAGGTGTTTTTCTGCCACTTCACAAGCCCTTAGCATGTCCCCATCCTGTATGCAGTCCTGGTCTTGGGAAGGTTGCAGCAGTTCGGCAAGAGCGACTGGTATGATAAAGGGGATGGAGCTGTCACTTTGCACAAGGAGAGAGCACAAGAATTCACAGACTATCCAGTCTGGGGAGGAGAAAGCTGAGGGGTTTGCTGGTTTAAGGTTTACAAAAACATGGATGCGGTAGATAAGCTTAAGGAACTGCAGTTTGCCAAGTTTTGCAGAACAAGAAGTAGGTGGAATGGGCAAAATTAGGAGGAGGTCAATTTAGAAGAGAAAGAATTTCTTTGCATGGGAAGAGGTGAACACCTGAGACTTGCTACTGCACAAGGCTGGAGAAACAGGCAGTGCCAGGGGACTCAAAAGGGGCTGGACAAACTCACAGACAATAGATCCACAAGCAGGTACTGAGATGGTAGGCAGTGACCTCACATTCCCAAAACAACTGTGGGTGGTGGTGGGTGCTGTAGGAGAGGCCAGGCTGCCTCTTCTCCCTAAACACCAGTCCCTTTTGCCATGCAGAGGCAGAAGACTAGGCTTGGCTGAACCACTGGTCTGAGACCCAACAGCCACAGTGAGAGAAATGCAGAGTGCTATACCAAATAAATCTCACAAGGTCCTTCAAAATGCTAAAAAACAAAAAAGAAAACAACCAAAAAAGAGAAAACAAAACCCAAAAAAACCCACAAAACCAAAAAAGAGAAAACAAAACCCAAAAAAACCCACAAAACCAAAAAAAATTCCATTTGAAATGGAATTTCCCTGCTAACCAAACCTTTGTAGAGCCTTGGAATATTTTTCAGTGCTGATGTGCGAACAGTACACAGGTCACTGGGTGGTGGGGGGGTAAAGGAAAAACAAAAGGAGAAAATCTGCCCAAATCATTAGATCGTTTCAAATGTTCTGCTGAAATCTCCGGCCAGGTCTTCTGTGCCCTGAGTGCTTACCCCATCCTTGGTGTGTCAGTATAAATTATTGTCAACATTAATTCTTTTGTTTCTTCCCTTTGCTAACAGATGTAGTAATCACACATTTGGACACTAGCAATATTTCTAATTGTGTAATGGGGGTAGAGATAGAATTAATTAATGATCCAAGTTAGATAGAAAATCTGAGTTGATTTCTTGCAGGTTTTTGAGGGGTTACTTATGGCTGGAGGTGTTCTTGCAGGCTTCAGCTCTGTAACAGGACCCAGCCATGCATGCCAATGAGAAAACTGCCATTTTGGAAAGAGAATAGGCCGGATATTGAAGGACCCATTGCCACAAAAACTACTTTCTTAGTGGCAACAGGCCTCAGATAGTAGCTGGAGTCAAAGCAAAGCAGCACTGCCAGAAATTAAATTTCCCTGCTGGGATCACGGTAGAGCGATTCCATCCGAGGGTTTTTTTATCTCACCACCACCACATCCTGATTTTCCTTGTCTGTTCACCTATCTGACCGCATCCTGCGTACCAAAAGACAGCTGCTTTCCACCACGGAGAACAACAGGAACAAATCACACGTGCACAAAACCACAGAATATTTCAAGGACAACGAAAACAATCAAGGCCACTCCAGTCTTCAGGCAACTGAAGTGAACTGCTAACTGGGAGAGATGAGCTCCAGACCTGACACGGATCAGGTGCCCTGGGCCTGTGCAGGATGAGTATATAGCACAAATTACACACTTTGCCAATGGGGAGACAGCCACACTACACCTACCTGATCTATACGAGCACGCTGCTGGCCTTCACAGGCAGCCACTTGCTGGAGCTACTGTAAACTGCCACAAAAGGGTCTGACATAAAGGAAAGGGAAGCAGAGTAAATATGAATAAAGCTGCTTCGCAGCCAGGATTACTGCTCCCATTCTAGTCTGAAAGTTTTAAAACTTGTTAAATTAATCCACCATAAATTATATGTATATAAGGTTAAATGCCTAGCAAAAATGAGACTATTCAGCTAATAATGCAGTCTTAGATAGAGCTGGTAAGAGGCAATAATTCTCGATGAGATGATTATGCTTCACAGCTTTCAAGATTAATAACAAGATTTACATTTTCAGTGTCTAGTTATTTTGGATACCTTCAGTTTGGGACATGAAACTCACCCAAGAGAGACACATTTTTATGGAAAAGGCTGTGGCCAATCTCTGAACTCGTATTTTCTAGTGTCCAAATTCGCTACCAGGTTTGGGGGTTTTTTTAAATGCCTTTTGCTGTATTTTTGCACGTGTTTGCAAAAAGCTACCAGAGCCCTCTTGAAGGGACACACACACATACATAAAATACTACAGTGCAAATACATGACTCTACATCCGTTGTAAAGCTGATCTGGTGTAAGAAAAGACTGTAGGATCATCATCATCACTGGAATTATTCATCAGTCAAAAGTATTTAAAGAGATACTGGGACAGCATAAGACCAAGCCAAATGCCATTTCTCCATGTGACCAACATAAGAAAGGCCTATCCATAGTACCTGATGCTTGTACATCCTGCTTGCAAGGTACAACCATCATACAAAGAGAGAACAACCCCAAGACTTTTCCAACTGCAGCTGGTACAAGAGCTTCTGGCTAAGCCGATCTCAGCTCCATATCAAGCTCAGGTTTATACTTGGCCCTGGTACTAGGAAACAGCATTTAACCCTGCTCATGTAGCACCAATTGTGTACACCAGTTAGCAACAATTGACTCTCAACACGCATAAAACAGCTGGACTCAGCTTCTACAAGAGGTGCAAGAATCCCTGAGACTAGAAACTTCTCTAGTTCAGGTCTTGAATTCCTATTTTCACTGTCATTACTTTTTTTTTTAATATAAAGATTGCTTTAAATAAACAAAAGCTGTTGACAAACACTGTGCTCAGCCTTGCTCAGCAAACTACTGCACTTTAATTTTCACCACACCTCACCTTTTGAGGAAAACACAACACCAGACCTAAACACCACCTCCCTTAACGGAAGTGAGCTGGCTGGCCTTTTGGTATGACAAACATCCAGGCTCCCCAAAGTTGCCCTTCCACCAGATTCAATGATTGCGTATTTGCAGCAAGCAAATACTTACTCCAATTCCCACTTTACGTTTGTTCTTTTATCATTAGATTTCTCCTGCCTGGTGTACACAAGCTGCATGGAAACTCTCAGTCAGGCAGAAACAAGCTTTCAGGTGAACTTACCTTGGAGTCCCCAGTGATTATAAGCAAGTTTCCCATCACTCTCTCTCAGAATTGTACCCACACCACCCCCAGCATCTGGATAAAAGTGGTTTGTCAATAAAGTGCTGAAAGAAATTGCCTACTTGGAGCACGTAGTGTCAGCTGATGGACAGAAACTGAGCACCTAGCTTATCCTG
Organism: Brachypteracias leptosomus; assembly: GCA_013401335.1. NCBI lineage: Eukaryota > Metazoa > Chordata > Aves > Coraciiformes > Brachypteraciidae > Brachypteracias > Brachypteracias leptosomus. The sequence goes on from VYZX01032369.1 coordinate 927,547, forward strand.
ACAGAAAAAGGATAATTTTTAAGTGTCAGGAAAGAATTCAGGCCCAGTTGGTTTATTTCTAAAAGTAGCCCCCCCAAAATAATTTTTCATTCAGCATCCAGTTTGGCCTCTCTTTAAAGAAGAGCAGGGTACTTTTCTTTTGGGTTTGAAAGTGGATGTTGATGTTTAACAGGTTATGTAGCCTCAGGCATTATTATTTTTCAAGCTACTAACAGCTCTATGCCTTTTCTTTAACTGTGGCATTCCAGAAATTCCTAGCTCTAACCTTATATGCTGAGACAAAAGCCCTGTGCCTTTGCATTAACTCTGAGTTGTAAGTGCTGTGGATCTACAGAGTCAAGGAGTGTTAAAAATTAAGGTTGCCATGTCATCTAATATCAAGTCTAATTAGGATAGCTTACTGTCTCTTCATAATTAAAACTGCCTAGATCCTTGCAAGGCACACAACCTGAAATTTTGGTGGTGGGTTATTTTTTTTAAATCATCATTTCATTTATCCTACATATATATACATAAAGTGTATACTTATACACACATGTATACGTCAAGATTATCTTTTTCTTGTCAGTATTGACATACCACAGTTAAAGAGTCCTAGTAACGCAGGACCTCACTGATTTTAGGTACCTGCCACAGCAAGAAGGTGACTCTGTTGTGAACACGAGTTTTCTTAGGTGAGACAGACAAGCGCTGGCAGGCTTATTATACCTCTTCAAACTGGAAAAAAGTGAATATACAACTATGAATCAGGCAAGACATGACTGAAAGTATCAGACCTCTAAGGAACAGCTTGTAAAACACAAGGCAGGAAGTTTTTTTAATACAAACAAACCCAACAAATCTGAAATTAACCTGATTTTAAAAGCACATGTGCTGCTTCAGATAACTGAACAGGGTTAAGTTTGTGTCCTTCACTCTAGGCAGTACCATGGGGAAGAGCACAGCTACCAGGATTTACATCCTTGTAAGATTTATCCCACTAAACACCATTTAGCCAAAGAAAAACAAGTGAATTTTTAAGAGTAATGAACACCTCTTTCCAACCCCCACCTCACTTTGTCCTTCAGTTTTACTGCTGTATTTCTTTCCATCACCTTTATAGTGCTTACTGTTAGAATACAGAAAGTGAACAGTCTGCTAAATCAACATCTACCTGTCATTGGAGAGCTAGATGACAGTCCCTGTCATACAAGCAGCAAGGGAAGACGTCTCGACGGCCATCCGTCACTCCAGCAGACGCCAAAGTCAGCAGATGGCTGGAAGGACAGTAGCTCAATTTGCTTTTGATCACCAATCCAAGTTTGGAAGAGCAGCTCTGCCCAGGCACTCCTGCATTCAGAAGTGGGAGCTTTGAACAGAAGAAGCACTTGGTGATTTGACAACATTCATCTCTCTCTTCTGTAAAGGATATCAAGAGATGGATTAAGACAAACCTTGTGTCAAGCTTTATAATGCATTTCTAATGACGTATGCTAGAAATCAATGTTTTTCCAATGTTCTGCCATTTCCTTGAACTTGCCAGTGGAGTGGAAAGCAGATATTCAATACTTGACATAGATTACTTCTGAATGCCAAAACACATTAACAAGTATATTGTTGGTGTCAGGTATATATTCTGTTTCTGGTGTTTGCTATAAAAAACCACACCAATGTGTAAAAAAAAAAAAAAAGAAAGAAAGAAAAAAGAACAACCTAACAACAAACCAAACACCCAATCGAACTCCATAGTCCATCACCCAGTTCAAGTGTTCTATGCAGGGTTCTGACAACCATGGACAACATCAAGGAATTCTTGTCTGGCTTGCTTCATCTTGTTAGTCCCTTTATTTCAGCACATGTAATTTGTCCACCACCCCCGAGTCATGCCCCTTCCTACATGACATACTTTGTCTAACTTCTAAGAACAAGACAGAGGGCTTTTTCTTTTAAAAAATGCCACTGCCAGCCCTAAGGACACAGTTCATCTATTCTCTGGGGATCAATACATTAGAGATAAGATGGAAGCAATGTAAAGTTTTCTTAACCTATCATGCCCTCTGAGTCTACAAATCCAGAATGTGTAAACTTTTCATTCCTCCATTAATTTGGGATAGTCACAGTAGTCCACCACATAAGACAAAAAAATTCTCCAAATAGGATGCCAACACCCAGTTCAACACATGGGCTACACTCAAAAAACTTCTCCGCACATGGGTTTTGAGACTACTACTGCCAATCTTAAAATGCTTATCCACCCATCAAAAAACACACGTACAAGTGTTGTTGCCTGTTGCACAGGCATGCGCATTATTGCACTCCACACAAATAGAATTAAACCATCCAAAATGTTAATTCTCCTAACAGCAGTGACCAAGGGAAGGGAAGTCGCAGGATGCTGCCATGGGCAACAGTTGGCGGTGCAGGGTCAGCTCAGCAGCTGGTGCAGAGGAGAGCAGCCAAGCAGCCCAGATGTCTCCTGCTGAAGGAGGAAGGCGACTGCAGAGAAGGAGCAGAGCCAGCTGCCTCAGATGGCTCACACTGTCAGAGGGGAAGGTCCCCAAGTGTTTCAGCAAAATGTCCCCTTCCCCAAGCTGGGCCAGCAAGGGGGAGAGGGCACAAGGAAACAGATACCTCAAGATCACTATCACCTTCAAAGCCTTCTGCAAGGCATACAATGCTGCTGTCCAACAAAATAAAGATTCCACTAAAAAAATCTCTCACCATTTTGCAAAGATTGCTAGCGATGGATCATACATATCAACAGGGAAGACATGTGTAACACACCAAGAGAAACACCAGCCTTGCTGACAGGGAGAACTAGGGAAAACCCACTGGCAAAAACAGCAGTTTGGCTTTTGCAGCTTACCTTCTGCTATACATAAAATGCTACCTTTGATATCAGTTAAATATTTATGATTCCACATCTCTACACATACCTGTGCAGACTCACAGACACAGGGAACTAGTTCTACCATGCAATAAAGTGAAACGGAAAATAAATGTGCCAGGGATGGGTTGTTTTTTGTATATAAAATAAATGTGATTTTGCCAAGAACGTTTAATGACTGGCAGAAGAGAGGCAATGCAGAAACCAAAAATGACTTCACTGACGGACGCAGAAGAAAAGAGTCTCAACATTAAGCCTCTCGTCATTACATCACATTAAGCCAACCCAGCAAGTGGAAATGTAACAGCAAAGTTGTGGCTAGGTACGTAAGCTGCATTTCCCTTGGTTTTATTTATTCATATCTGACAAAGACTATTTGTCCTTTGACTTCAGCCTCTGGTCCTGCTGCACCTCAGCACACTATGGTACCTAGATGGGAGCATCAGCCAACAGCATTCAGTATAGGGGCATATTTTTGCCATTGCATAGTTGAGTATGTACCTGAGTTAGTAACAGAGACATCTCCTATTCCAGCATTTCCTGGGGGGAAATGACCCCTTTCAGCTACACAGCCTGACATCCCCGTTTGCTTTATTGCCATGCAAAATCCCACACTATCAGCAAACACACACAGGTAGTCTCTATGTTACTACAAACACAGCTCAGGATGAACGCATATCACTGTACAAGTGAAGTACCACAGCAAGAACAAAAGCAAACATCCAGATAGTTGAAGAAAGTTGTTTTGCGTTACAGAGCAAAGCACTGTTATTCTTTATGTAGAGACCCCAATCCTACCTCCTCCATCCTAGGAGTTGCAGACACCCTTTTCCACAGAGAAATGGCAATGCCCGCCCTTACAACATACTTTAACTTTTGGTCAGCCCTGAAGTGGTCAGGCAGATGGACTGAATGATCATTGTAGGTCCTTTTCAACTGAAGTATTCTGTAGACCTTTGGTCAGTTCAGGGATCTGTTTGCGCATGCCATAGGTGCTAGGAAGGGTGGCAAGAAGATCTTTCTCTGGTGCTGCTTCAAATTTTTACCATGAAAATAAGACTCTCTTCTGACATAGTTTCAGCTGATCAATATCAGTGGCAGAGGAAAGGAGAGGTGCTGAGCAGGTTTTTGCTTTGAAACTCTGACATTTGAAACATCACTCATCTGATTACCAGAAAGTAAAATTTCTGCATTAAATGCTCCAGTTACCGGATTACTGTGCAAAACTTCCACAGCCGCTACTTGTAAATAACAAAAATCTAACACCATTGCATTACTTAACTGTTGAAATACACAAAATATTTATGGAGGCATTCATCTATACATAGATACACAGCATATATGATGCTATACATACATGTATACATAGATACATAGCATATATGTGCAGCAAGTCTGGAAAGGATAGATCTTTCATTCACAACTAGCTCTGCATCCCTAAAGTACCCTGTGGGCCATATTTCTATGTCTTTTATGTTGATTCAAGTCATTTGACTTCCATTGCATCCTTCGGTCTCATTAACCACAAAACACGGGTCCAAAACACATTTGGGATCTCAAGCACTATAGATTTACGTGATTTAGTCAACTTTAATGGGAGTTGGACACCCAGCTCTATTGAAAATGCATGATTATGCTACCTGACCTTGTTATGAGAAAAAACCCCATTCTATCTAGAAGTGTAAGACAAGCACCAACGCCATCTCCCTGTCAGGGACCCTCACTAATTAACTCACCTCATATCTGTTATTTAAGCATCCAAATCACAAAAGACCCCAATAGGTGAAACAACAGAGGAAAAACAACTCCCAAAAACAGAGAAATAAAATTCCAGCAATGTTCACCAACAGCAGGCCCAGAGCTGAACAGCACTAATTAATAAGGTAGTGCTCAAGGTTTCAAGACCATTCTCTAGACATATCTCACATGATAATGGCATCTGCTACTTGGGCTGAACATAGATAATCCTTGTAGACAGCCCCCCTAGGAGAAAAAAAAAGGTGTTTGTTATCATCCTAAACTGCTGAACTACAACTAAATTAGGTAGTCAAACCAGACTCTGACTTTAAACCAGTCAGTATGATTGCTGACACAATGGATCGAGGTTTATACTCCCTGTTATCTAACACCAGTAACACTGACTAGGACAGCCAAGGCTCTGCCACCAGCCTGCTGCAGGACACTGGGGGTGGCTTCATCCCCCTGTGCCTCTGTTCTCTTTGTTGCTTTGCTGAGCTGTAAGCTCTTAGTAGAGGCTTCAGGCCCCTTCCTAAGTGTTTGTCCTACATCTAGTATAAGACAATCTCAACTTCACTTGGAGACTGGAATGCAATTATTATTCCAATGTGTGTAAATACAACCTATATACTCATAAATACTGCAAGCAGAAGGTGTCACTTTTCCTCTCAGCCCCCTTCCCTTTCTCACCCAAAATTCATCAAGAAAAGAAAGACAGAATGGTAAAAGATTTTTTAAAACTAGATCTTTAATACTTAAAAAAGGAAGAGATCTCGGTAAGTTAAAATTCAACTGAGTTGTATACCCAAACACATACATGCACAATTTAGAGCTTGTATCACATTCACGGCATGCAGCGTAATCATCAGGGAAAGCTTTATTAGATGAAAATAAGCCTGTTGTAAGAGATTTCCTTGCAATTATTCTGCTGCCATTATCCTGGCCAGACATTCATTCAGCTTTTCAAATTAATGTGCTTAGCTTTCTGAGCAGGAGATCAGAATAGTAGAATTCTATTGGGAATTCAATTACCAAAGAAAATAATTGCTTGAGCATTCAAGAAATTGGAACTACAGCTAATTGTGAATAGTAGATTATTATCGGGATTATGGAAGACACTTTGAAATTAATCCAGACATATAGCTGTATATGTCTTGAGGATGGTACCTGCTCAGATTTCCAGGGCTCCTCTCAGGCACAGAGGGGCTCGCTCTCAAACACAAAATTGAAACTACCGGTGTGGTTTTGTTGGCTTTCAGACCGGAATGCAAAAAGCCAATGTCCCTACTGAGAAGCTAAAAAGCAGAGAACAACAACAACAACAAAATCACCAAGGGAGTTTGTTTGGGACTCGTTCCTTTCCCATTCTGTATTCCTTTGGTGTGGATGAACACTAGCAAGTTGCTATATGGTTGGCTCTTTTGCTGCCTGAGGACTGTGCTGTCTGGTTGTGAATTGCTGGTGCATTCAGGTGGTGGATATACATGGAGAGTGGCATGTCTGTAATAAATGAAGGTATTCTCCTGTCTGTGAGCTTGGCTATAGCACAGAGATGAGCTCAAGTGCTGGAACAGGAGGGCAAGAAGTAGAGTTTAAACCCAAGAAGTTTGGGATTTTTCAGAGAGCAAAAGAGGACACTTTGTAAGTGAAAGATTCAAGGATTTTGCTCAATTTCTTTCTGAAAAGAAGCAAGCACAGGGAAAGAAGATTATAGTATTGAGAAAACATTTGAAAATTACAAAACATGAAAGGATACAGGATCTATAGGATGCACACTGAGTAAATATCATCTGGTAAAAACTATGCATAAAGTATACCTTGCAGATGGGTATCAAAATGGTACCAAGACTAGAGAAGATGTTGGAGAAAATGCTGAAGCTCAGACAGTTGGAACAAGGATATAACAGCAGAGAGGCATGTGGACAATTCAAGACCTGCAGGTACTTACGTGCAGATTTTACACAAGAAAAATATCTGTGGCACTAAAAAGAAGTAAAAAAACCTACCCAGAAAATGAGAAACTGAACTGAGGAGTAAATTTGCTACACAGGAGAGCACACTGAGAAACCAAAGAGAAAACTGCAAGAAAGTGAAGAGGAAGCGTCTGGGTTTGTGTTTTTGCTTTCTTTTTTTTTTTCATGAAAATATTATGAGGCAGCCAGGCAGTGTTGCAAGCAGGGTCCCTCCAGAGATGGAGAAAGAACTGTGTTAGTGCCTGGTGAGAAAGCCACAGGAACTTCCTCCACACAGATGATTTCAAACAGAAAGAGGCTGAGAGACAGGCGTGCAGAGTAACCAGGGAGCCCACTTTCAGAGGGCTGACTCACAAACGGAACTTATTTAGACTCAGAAAATAAAGGTTAAGAGGGCATAAGAGTTGTTTACCACACATACATTACCAAGGAGATAGAAAATATTGCCACAAAACAAACGAACAAAAAAATAAAACAAACTGAACTTGTTTAATACAATGCTGGCACCGGAACAAACAAAAGCCATGCAGGCAGAGTAGATTTAGGTTGGCAACAAAGGTTTCTTAAAACTGTCCCAGAACTGTCTTCCCAGAGCAAGAGCAAAAGCAAAAAGTGGCAACCTAGCACTCTAAGGCAGGGCACAATAAATTTTTCAGAAGGGATTACAGTGGTTTGCAAGAACTGTGAACTAAACTGGACAGCCTTCTGCTCCCAATCAGGTGACATCTCAGATTTTTCCAAATATAAACACACTTCTGCCACCACAGCCCCAGCTCTACTCAAAGAAAAAGGCAAACACTGCCTCATAAAATGCAAAACCCCAGTTTACTAGTCAAAACCTAGCTCATCCTCCTTAAAAACACCTTCAGGATGACCTTTTCTGGAACACACTTCCGCATAAACAGCTGAGTACACATTCATTCACAGCTGGTCAAAACACAAATGCATTTCAAGACAGACTCACCCTTTCCAGAGATACTTTCCAGACTTGGCTTTGTAGTACCAAGACAACTTGTCAGTAACTCACTCCACCAGCTTTTAAAACCCATCAGAGAGGGCTCCATTCTTTTTACACACCTATAAAACTTGAGTTGTGACTAACTGCATTTTGTCTGCACTTTGCCTTCAGGTAGTTTGGCCAAGCCGTTTCAGCTACATGGCTTTCTGACAAAGAACTGGTGTTACTCATATGTTGTGAAGGTTACTGCATTGCCTACCATTTCTTACTACAGAAAAAAATGACTTGAGCCTTGAGACTTCAAACCAAGTGCCAAGGAGGGAGCACAGGGAAATTTAATACAAGGGCCTGTTCAGAAGGAGGGAAAAACCTGTTCATGAAGTTACTCAACAGCAAATGTATACTTTGAGGCAAGGTGTTTTCATTTACTGTTTTTTCTACTTAATTCCTGACAGATAGAAAAGCTAAAGTCCAGAAGGAGGATTCCTTGAGTTCTGCTTCCATTTCTACCACTGTCCCCAGTTTCACCCCCTATGAATTCCACTCCAGAGCACACATGAGTTTTCTGTAACCATACCATGAAACACACATAGTCCATGACCGTGCAAGTTAAAAAAAGAAAGCAACTCTTCCTCAGGTTTGCAACTATCCCCAACTTGCCCATAGAGCTCTTTGCTCCATAGCTGTTGGGACTTACCTCCAGTCCAAGCAAGTCTGCTTCCCGTTTCACCTTTCCCTGCTTTCCAGGGCAATTTTCCTTTGCTTCAAAGCATAAAGCAAAGTAAAGTCTTTCCATACATCTCCTGGCCTGTTCCAAATCTGAGAACTAAGACCTCCTGGTACAACAGGGCTAACTTGTGTGCTCTCCAGCATTAAAGAAATTGCCCCCAGCTGAGACCAGGCTTTATCCAGCTGCAGGTGTATTTGAATACCAGTCCTCCTAAAAAGTCCCACCATCTGTTTCTCCAGCCTTTTCCCTTGCACCAGGAAGCTGGACTGGCTGCAAAAGGGAGCTGGCCATGGAGAATGCATCCCATTAACTACTCAGGGTAAGTTAGAGCAGAGTGTCTGCTCAGCCCCCCTCTCACTGCTCAGAACAACCACTCACTGCAGAAGTACCAGGCAAACCCCATCCACACATAGTGCTTTATAGACACTAATACTGGCCTCTTACTTGCTTTCAAAGAGACATTAGCGAGTCCATAGGACGTGCACACAGATCTTGAATTTGGAATAAACAGAGCATTTTCCAGACCTTGCTAGCAGCATTCTAAAGATGTACCATTAAATATTCATTTTAGAGTGGGTTTCAGGCACACAGGACTCCTATAACCAACATGCTGCCTCTTCCTCATATTAGCCTTGTATCTCTTCATGAAAACACTGCAGTTTCCTCAATCCAGCTCCAGGAGGTTTGCATCAAATATGTATTTGTGCTAGTCAGCTCTCCACCTAACAATAAAGGGAAAAATCCTAGTAACAAAGTCAAGACTGGCTATCCACAATCTATTACCATTGCAGCAGAATTACAAGAAGGATCAAAGACCAGAGATTAGACAGCTATCACACAGTTAGCAGTATGGCAACTTTCTCAGGCAGCTTTAAGATGATGCAGGGCTAATACAAACACATCAACTCCAACCTACTGATGGTATTTCAAATGATAACGTTATCAGCCATTTCACTTCTGATTATTTTAGCAAAAAACATCAAGCTTGTGTTATCCCACAGTTATGAGAGAAGGAGAAACGTAAGCATGATCAGCTTGTGTCTCAAGGGGGGCAGGTCTAGTTCCCAGCTCATCTGACACTGGCCTTCATTTGGGCAAACATTTGGCTTGTGCTTTGCTCCTCAGCCTGTAACAACACTAGACTCGTTAGCTCACATTTTAATCACTGGGAGATACTTAGATGCCTCTGGAAATACGTTTTCTTTCTAAGAGCCACAACCAAGGGCTCCTACCAGGTAGTCATATGTGGACACTGCAAAAATCTATGGCTCACTGAAAATGCAAAGAGAAAACACACTGACTTTAAATATCTGAATTCAAATAAAACATAATGAGTTCAGTATCAAACTGGATGAAATCAGGTCATTATGCAGATTGTTCTGCTGAACCAAAATATGCCTGTTTCTGGACTGCAGGATGCTTCTGCATGCTTATAGGAGCAGACCCAAACTCAGAGAGGAGAAGGCTTGCAGTGATGGTTAAGTCTAGCAACTACTGAATACAAGTGGCTATGGTCACCTCTGGTTCGTGAAAGGGAATCACCAGTAGTTTTTATGTGGGCATCTCCACTTCCAGGTTTATTCATTTTTCTTGAAGGTGCAAAGCTGTTTTGCAGGGATCACTCATTTACATTGCCCTTTCCCAAGGAACTCAAGACATCCAAACACAGAATGAAAGGAGAGAGAAAAGGCTTTCAGGAGATGGGTAACCAGCTGTACAACTTAGAAGCAATCCCACTAGAGCGCCTTGCATCTCAAATCCAACATGGCTCTTTCTACTCTACATTTAATTTTAAAAAAATATAAATGTGCTGTTGTCTGGCTAGAGCTTCAGGGAAACACAAAGGAACTCAGAGACAATAAAGCACCAGCTGTTTCCCTGTAGCTAAGTTTCTCACATTTTAACAACAAACATTTTTTATGTAAGTCATAGCCTCTGTATGTTATGTCTCTCTATGTAGATACCTGCTGGAGTGGACATTTCTAGCCCTTGTGCTCAGAAACATACCAAAGAAATGCTGTTCACCAAATATCAACAATACATACCCATATAAGTATGTATACATATATATGTATGTTTACATAGACACATGAATGTGTAAATTAATATATGTCTATCTATATCTTACATATACATGTGTATATATATATAAATTTTCACAGATGGTAGCCAAAAACAAAAGTTTATGGGCAAAAGCCTTCCACACATACCAGTGTACCTCTAAGACCCCTAACCTCCTTTCTCTTGAAAGACCATCGCCTATATGAGCTGAGGAAGAATAAGGTGCATCTGGAACAAGTAGTCTGGTAGACCTGTACTAGGACATTTGTTGAGGAACCAAAGACATAATAAAAAAACCCAAATTTGTGGGTCAAAAGGAGCAGCCCTTGAACCAAGGTCTCAGTTGAGCACAGCAGTTAAGCAGTGTTTAATTCCCACAGAGCTCAGTCATATTTGCAAATGTGTTCAAAGCTCAGCACAAGCTTAAGTGCATTCCTGAGAGAGAACAGCAGACCATCCATTACGGGAAGGTTAAGAGAATGGTTGAAGCAGATATAAAAATGAGATGCAACAGTTAGACATCCTGTACTCTCCCAGCATCCACTGCCAGCCATGTTACAAGAGTTCATATTATACCTTACACTGAGCTCACTTGACAGTTTCAATTGCTTAGGAATTACAAAATTAGAAACCAAAGTAAAGGCCTGTTGCATGGTGATCATCTCATGCCCAGAGCAAAATTATAGTTGTCACAGGTGCTAGCTTACACAAGTTGGCTATTTTTATTTTCCAGTCTGTTATTGTTACTAAACACTGCGGAACTCCACATCCCACATGCAAAATTTTCATTCAGCTCTGCTCAGGATTTGTTTTTCAGCCCCTCCTATTCAGATATGCTGGGATTGTAAGGGCAGATTCCACTTTCTTTTTTACGCAGACCAAGAACTTCTAGTTTTCACTTGGACCTAGAAGTACAGATCACACTATACATGGAGAAGCACAGCAGAAGAAAATTGAGGGCTGCCATCACCTCTGGCTGCTGCCTCCTGCGAGGAAAGTCCTCTATCCATGGAGAGCTGAAGCCTAAACTCTACTTCAATAGTTGTTAAAACTTTTGTCCCTCTTTTGCTTCTTAGCAAGTTGTCTTCACAATTTCAAATCTGGTTTCCCCTTCTAAATGACTTGATCTTTGTTCTTAGTCTTCCTGCAATCAAAGAGATCGGACAGGGTCGGTAGATGTGCAATGTGAACTCCACAGAGACAGAAAATACCACTCCACAATAATCTATGACCCTTCTTCTTACTGTCTTTGACATAACCAGTGGGTCAGCAGAGCCTATGATGGGTAAAATGTACCCAAGCCCTTATGAAGGAAACTGTCTGCCAAGGGCACAGAACAAGACCTGAAAGACAACTAAAGGAGTCAACAACATCATGGCACCATTACACAATACGGGAAGTTGAGAGAAACTTTGCATCCCCCAGAAAGTAAGTAGCATCTTCTAGAAGTGTATAATTTTCTCCAGGATTACTAATCCCAAGTGGGCTCTACTCAGGTTTTCTGGTGTATCACAGGGTAGCAGTGGGGTACAAGTGAAGGAGGTCTGCCTCATCTCACTACAGCTGACAGAGCATGAGAATTAATGCACTGAAGTAACTGCAATCTCTGTGATGCCATGAAGCTTCTGATTTCCAACCTATAAACACTGTAAGCCCTCAAAGCACCCCAAAGATAAAACAAGACACTGGATTTAGTTCCAAAGTCATGGTTAATGACAGCACATCTCAGAAGTGATATTAAACTGTAAACCTTGGTGGAAAAGGCAGTCTCTCCCCATTAGAGATCAGGGTGAAGCCTGTGGCCGTATTATCTTATACATCAGCTTCACAGGTTTAACTCTTTCCTCTGGTATTCTGCCTCTGAGAGATACAGGGTATACAAGGGATTTAATAGACTTAAATGTGATACAGTCTGCATAAATCCTTTTTTTTTTTCTAATAAAAGAAAATTATTTAATAAATAGCAGAACCTTGGCATCAATCTTCCAGGAAGATGCCAACAATGCCAGGTTATTTCCATAGAAATTGGCTGACTTTACAAACTCATGGAGATCCACATAACAGTACTCTTCTATATATAATCATTATTTCTTTAGACTACTAAATTTATGCCCCTAGATTTCAAATCCAAGCTCACAAATCCTCTCTAGTAAAACCTTAACCAACTTCAACATTTTGATTAACTAGCAGAGGACTCAGGAATCTCATCAGAGTATGTGGAGTGGCACAGGAACCACGTGGCTTTCAACAAACTGGAATAAAACCAACCAGAAATAACTGACTCTGTTACTAACATTCCTGTGTGGAAAAAGGTACGGCCCATGGTGCATGCAAGAAGGGATGGCTTTTCAGTTAGCTGCTTTTTTCTCTCCATTTTTCAGTCCTCCCACTCCAACAAATTTATCTAGCAACCTTTAAAAATCAGCCAGTAAATTACTGTAAAAGGAGAATATACTTCCTGTCTAAATAAATGATAGCTGAAAAGTTCCTAATGGGCCTTGTACGTGGGAAGAGGCTGGCTTTGTTCAACACGCTGCATGGTTTTCATAAAAAACAGAGGCTTCATTCACTCACCCTCCTTACCCGCACCTGTCGTCACTGCAGCTTGGCAGCTTTTCCACGGTGCTGTGCCGTACGTTATTTCTTCCTGAAGACAAGAGGTCAAGCCTGGCTATGGGGCACCAATGGGAGGTGGCCATCACTGCATCTCAGTATCACTCCCCTCATCTGGCTCTGCATCTCCCGGCCCCACCGAGCGTGAGCAGTCGCCTGTCCCCCTCCTCCACGTGCCTGTGCCTTTTGATGTGAGGAATGCACAACACCCCTCCCTGGAGTCCCCACAGCCCCTGCTCAGCTCACCCTCTTCCCTCAGTGATGCAACTTCTGCATCAATATTTTGACAGTTTGAAGATTTTCTATTTACACAATTCTGTTACCTACTGCTTCTGCATCTTAGAAACAGCCCCAATGGGCAAATTTGCTTGAAAAAAAATAATGGAAATGTACATGGTTGTTTTAACTTCCCCAATTCTCTTGAGAATAAGCAGAAATTAATCTTTCAAATGCTTTCACACACGTTACCTTATCCTGAAAGGGATACATTCACCAAGCTGAGCAAAGTCTTTGATGAGTAAGAGAGACTAAGAAAATGAAAGTGTTGGCAATTAGCTGCCTTTATTTTATCAGCAGACCAGATACTGCTCTAATTATACCACACTCGACTTTGCACCAGCATGGCCCCTTAAAAAGCCCTGCCTTTCCTACATCATTAATATCGCTCATGTCATGTGCCAATGCAAGGCCAGCATCGCAAGATAAACAACATTAATGCAATGCAACAGCTACACTTAAAATACACATTTATTGTCAGATTAGCCCTGCTCCCCAGTTGAGTAGCATACGTCTAATCTACTGCAGCAGTTACAGGCAGCACAAATGCCAAAGGAGCCTAAGTGCAGCATGTCATGGGGCACTGACTTTTAGACTTACAGCAGGCATAGATATTGAAAAGTTTGCCTGAGAAGTGGTCAGAGACATTTGTGTGATCAACACAATGTATGGCTTCTTTGATTACATCACCAATCCCACACTCTTTGTAGTCACTGAACCAGAACTTCCTCTTTTCAACTAAGCAAGCATTAGACAGTGCACAAAACCCTACAATTTCAGAGCCTCCTACCAGGAGCAGATGTTGCCCTCAGGAGGTTCGCAAAAATCTTCATCAAGATATCTCAAAAAGCATCTGCAATTAGAAGGGATGAAAAGAATTACTACACCCCTCCTATTAATGTCAGCTGGAGCCAGCCTAAGCTCTGTGTAACACTCTTCAAGAGCTACTCCCACAAATCTTACTGAGCTTATAATTTTTCTGTTGCTTATAGTATGCGTATTTGTTTGCAAGCGACAGCAATTCTGGCTTTGTATGCATGCTGATGTTACAAAACATGGGACTTATCCACTCAGACAGGGATGATATCACATCACCTTGTCTCACTTCCAAGTTACCTTGCATATGATCACAGACCTCCAAACTGAAACAATCACATCCTAGTGCCAACCACTCTCAGCACTTCACTTCGGCTCTGGGTAAGGTTCGAAAGCAGGATATCACTACACCCCAAGCTCCTTTATTGTTCAGCATATTGCCTGGCGTGAACAGCTTCTCCTCTCAACCTTGTTCTCAAGCCTTCACAAACGCTTCATTATCTTTTCTGAAATAGAAATTGTTACAGTAACACAGTCATTCACCCAGTCATCAAGCTGCGTGGACCTTTGGCAGTGCATGGCCAAGGCTTGCAGCACATTGTCTGCTGGTAGAGCACATAACACACAAAGTCATCTAAGCCAGGCTGTGAATTTTACTTTAGAGAAAACAGGAAATTGTGGCTCAGGCAATTCCAGTTTTCCCCCACACCTCTGAGCCTGTTCTCCACTTTTTTCCCCCCCAGTCTCCTACTTTGTTCCTGAGACGGTGCTTCTCTGACTTTCTACTCCCTTTGGTCCTTACCTAGCCCTTGGCACATTCAATGAGAGAACTATTCTCTTTTGAGGTGAGTTCTAGAAAAAGATGAGGAAAATAGGTTTTGGAGGGAAGAAATCCCTGTATATGACGATGTTATTGCTTAGCAAAGTATCGTAACAACCAACAACATGATGGAGAATAAACTCCTGCCAAATTCTCTAATACAATAGGAAACCTGTCTTTTCTTAGGTATAAAGACAAATAACTTGTCAAAAACTGGAATTTCTGCCTATAATGCTGTTTTGGAACTTAATGAACTTGATGTTACCTGGGAAGAGACAGAAATGAGCCCCACCCTGAAATGATGTCAGTGTCCTCACTTTGCTGCCCTAATCAGCACTGCCCAGGCTACATCTCCTCCACAACCCTTCCTCTTCAGTACTGTTCTGAAATACAAATACATTTATAACAGGACACTCAAGTTTCATAACTGATAACAATTAAAATGATCACGAGTAATACTTAAAAGGTCTAAAAAGTTCTTTCTTTTTCTACTAAAAGCGATGGGTGAATTTCAAACCAAGCAAGAAGGGTTAAGATGTCTGCAGCCACTTTGCAGAACGATGGCGACCTCCAAACCTCTTACCAAAATTCACCATTAAATCTGTTAGTCCCATCTGAAAATGGACGTGTGTGACAAAAGTAAACAAAACAACTGGCTCAACAGCATTCATAGAAGTAAAAAAACCTCTTAGACATCACTGTTTGACCCCGCAATCCAATTTATGTCATTAAAACTGTCTGTATGAGGCTCTGCTTGGAGGATGGCACAACTATGAGAGGAAGTGACCTGCATTAGAACAACAAATACACCTGGTGTGAAATCAGCGAACTTTAAAAGCCTTTCAGAAATTCAGAGTATTATTTAGTCAATCATATACCACGGAGCTGCCCCCAGACCTGTATGTCATTTTGATAAATTAACTTGAAAGACCTGCAGCATAATAAAGTCAAACCCGGACCCCAGACTACAGCAATCATGCTTGAGTGCTGTGTCAAATACTTCCCACAATAAAAGTCACGCTTGCTACTGTTTAATGTTTAAGATAATTTTGAACTTGATCAAGGTCAGTGGTTGCATAATGTGTTTAGGCTTCATTGGTTTTCTGTGTATTTGGGGACTCTGGGGAGACCTCATTGCAGTCTTCCAGTATCCGAAGGAGGCCTACAAGAAAGCTGGGAAGGGACTTTATACAGGACTTGTAGTGATAGGACAAGTGGTAATGGCTTTAAACTGGAGGAGGGGAGATTTAGATTAGATGTAAGGAAGAAGTTCTTCACTAGAAGATGCTAGTGAGTCACTGGAACAGGTTACCCAGGGAGGTTGTAGATGTCTTTTTGGAAGAGAGCATTGCTTTTCCTGTTGTTTCTAATTATTTCTATACCAAAATCGTGAAATCAAGCATACTACTCAAAGCCTAACCAGAGCCTTCAAGGCGATTTGTTTCTTTCCATCGTTATTTCCCCACTTCACTGCTGATGGGCTCAGCACATTCCCACGCTCAGGGCCACCTAGGCCAGAAGCTGCTGAAGGAGCAGGTAATGCTCACACATCAGCCTATGCAAAAGCATAACCTCAGGGAATGGGGGAAAAAGAGCATTACTTTTCACGGGGAGTAAACACTGTGACTCAGTTTTATTCTACAGGCATCCTGACTAATTCAGTGCTGGAGAAAGGAAAAAAACACAGGAAGTTTTTCCTACCAATGTTTCTAAAAGAATGTAGTATTTGATCTGTCAATTTTTCTTCATCTAGGTATTATCTCTTGACACCGGCACAGTTCATCTTACATGAGCCCCAGCAATCCTGGTAAATAAAGGACGTAGGACTCTGCCCATCACTCTAACAAACAGTTCAACTTCAGACACTTAACGCACACTCAAAACAGATCATCTAATATAGTTCTATCATCTTCTTTTGTAAAGATTTTCTTTTGGCCATAAGAGCTTTAAGCATAAGGAATATTTATTTAACATAAATATGCAACCAAATAAAGAAAAGCTAGAATTACTGAAAAGCAACATGCATATCGGACTTCTTCTCCACCTCCTCTACATTTTCTGTAAAAACACCTAAAGAAATGAGGGCAATAATAACTTCTAAAATGTCCTGGTGTTGTTTGTGATTATAATAAACAACTACATGGGATTATTTACTTGAAAATTACTACCCTCAGGAGATGCCCTTAGTCTCTGCATACAGAGGGTGCTTTGCCCAGGTTTCACAGCTACTCTTGGTCACAACCAGAGCCGTCTGAAATATCCGATACTGCACAACCAGATCCAGCAGCATCTTGTATTTTTAGTTAACTTTACCAAATGCACTAGTAAGAGGGTGGAGGGGGAACAAAAAATTGAAATTTATCTTCCCAGAGTCACAAAACCCCCTTCTTGCACACTTGTAAAACAAAAAAGCCCCCATACTCGGGCTTCTGTTTCCCTGTCCCTCAGCTGGAGTTTGATATACAAACGACTTTGACGTGGCCCATTTTTCCCAAGGGGAAGCACACCAACCCTGGGAGCACAATCCACAGCCATGGATGCTGTTCGCCAGCCCCTTCCCCGTGAATCGGCATCTGTGCCGGCCAAATCAATAGTGGTTTGTGAGCAGACAGAGCCCATGTCACTTCCAGCACAGGGCTGGTGGCCGTGGCTCAGGGCTGCGCTTCAATCGTAAAAGCTTTTCACTTGCTATTGAACCCTGATTAGATTAAAATAAATGCTGGTTAAGGCAGGGAGGAGGGTGGGAGACACTACACAAATATATCCATTGCCCCGAGCATCCTTGCACTGCAACAAGGGATGCTTGTCTCCTCTCCCTAGAAGATCAGAGCTACAGGACAGTCTTTTTTTCCAGGTTTTATCTCAAATTAGAGAAAACTGGTTTACAAAGGTTTCGGACAGCATATCAGCATGCTGTGTCTAATATTTCAGATCTGAATCTGTAGTTATACTTAAGAAAGGTTAGTGATATATGGCATCATCACAATGAGCTTATTGTTCTTGCTATTGAGTAGAGGCCATGTTTTAATTTTGCTACCGATGAAATAATGAAAGGACCATTTCCATAGGAAACCACAAGAATTAATTAACCAGAACACAAGGACCCTCATACCCTGCTTTCAAGCTGGGATTTCACTTTGAACTCAAGGACGTCCTAACTCCTATGCCTCGACCATTACATCTCTGAAAAAAACAACCCTATTTTGGGTTTGCATGCAGAGAAAGAGGCAGTGATGCTCAGCATGCATATTGCTGTGCGTGAACTCACCTACTGAAGTCATGTTTATTTATTAATATGCATCCCTTCCCAAAGCACGCTTGTTCAAGGCTTTCCAGCTACTCATTGTAATAGGTCTTATCTTTCTTACCTGCCTGGTGGATTAGGCACAAACTTTTCTGTAAGACAGAAGCCAAGTAACCATGACTACATTTTAAAACAGGTCCCACAGCCTTCAGATTTTTCCACCAATCTTGAAAAGCTGTTCTGGTTTCTAACATCTAAATTGTGCTGCACTTTACCTCTCAAGTGTAATTAATTTATAGAAATGCCCCTAGTTTAGCTAAAAATAATTTTTAAAATGTGTCTAAGGTGACTGTCATTTGAGCTTCAGTACGCAAGGATGCCTCAGCCAGCTTCCCTGAGAAAGCAGGAGTTTTCTCAAATACTTTTAAATATAACTCTTAGTTTTACATTCAGAGGTCATGTCCTTTCATGTGGTAATTATTTCCCCAAGACTCCTCTGTGCTGGGGATGGTAAGAATAGCAGCAGGAACAGCCAGACTCCCCCAGCAGCATGCAGAGCAAGCTCTTCCTGCTCCTCAAAACAGAAGTGAAGTCTTTGCAAGGTCTAGAGAAAAAAAGTATTCATGCACATGAAAACAGAAATGAGATGGAGATCACTTCTGCTTGTTCCAAATAACACAGAAGGAAGGCTGAGTGCTGCGGTGCTGGAGCTACCCACAAAATAGGGTGCATGAGTCAAGATTTGAAGGCTGGCTTAAGCTACCAAGTAGAAAAGATTATCTTCAACAGACTTTCTTGAGTCCCAGCCACATTATTCACCCATAAATTCTGGGTTCTGAACAGTTCACAGCTCTAAACCTCCTTAAAGCTGGCAAGATCCTTGTATTTGTGCAACAGCTTTAAAAAGCCAACATTTGTTTGAGCTTACAAACATACTTAAGTCTGTTCTTCAAACAGCAGTTGATGAAAACAGAGCTTCTCAATTAATCTAGCATATATTAACATTTATTAATTTCCTCTCACTCCTTTGGTTTAGCCTCAGGATGACAAATAGGCCACAAAGACATCAGGCATTCTCTGATGCCACGGCCACAGAGGAAGCCCTGAAGCTTCAAACAAGCACCCACTTTTGGCCAGCGCTGTGGACATGCTGGTTTTGCAGCAAAGTTCAGCCAGGACAGAGGTGACTTTCTGTGTCCCCTGACAGCAGGATGCCATATGTCTTAGTTCAGGATAGGACATGGCTTTGGGGAAACCCTGGCAGGTTCAGGTTAGCAATTTCCTCTGCGTTGGCAACATGGCCCAGATTCTGCAGCTATGTGCCCCAGGAGCTGCAGTAAAGAGTGGGGCAGAGATAGAGCTGCCTGATCACCTGCAGCAGTGGGGCAACGCAGGCACCTGCTGCTGCAGCTCATTGCTCTTCCTCCACAAAATAAACCCCTCTCAACCGGCAAACCCCCTCTTCTGCAGCAGTTCAGCGAGCATCGTTTCCTGTGGGGACCAGCACTTCTCCCAGCCAGACAGCCAACCTGTGCCATAGCTGCACACACCATTTCTCTTATACTCAGAATAGGCCCAAGCAAAACAAAAGCACAGACAAAAATACATGTGTTTTGGCAGCAAAATCAACACCTTTGAATACTCAAAATTACTTCTGCATTGTGCAATTTGAATCTACAGCACAGTGGGAGATAAGTAGGTGTTCCCAAGCTTGGGCATGCTGCCTGTCTGGTGTCCACCATGCCATGGGATACCACCCCCCACAGCTCATTTTAACTCCCCAAGGCAGCAAAGGCAGGCACAAGCTGACCTGTGATGTCCTGAAACCCAGAAAGCTGGGTTTCCAACACACTTGGAAAACCAGAAGTGGCACAAAAAGTGGTGCTAAGACGCTCCTGGTACGTGATGAGTTGCTACAGCAAAAGCCCTCCAGATACAGAACTTATTCTTCATTTCTACTCCATCAGATCATGGGAACATGACTAAGTCAGGATGCACAATAGAAAAACAAGCAAACAAAAGTCCAGTCTGTGATGTGCTTTAGATCACGACTCACGCACTAATGCGCACGTGTGAAGTTTGCCCTTTCCTTTTTTCAATGAAAAGGGTTTCAACTCCAGCTCCAGCATCGCCTCTACTTTGCTGTTGTTTGCAGAACAAAGCTGCTGCAGCATGTAGTGCCAGAAATGCTTCCACAACAGTGAGGGACTGAAAGGAAAAGGTGTTTCAGAAGCAAAAGGGAATAACGTGTTTACCGTGTAATGGCACGGTGTCTATGCTGAAGAGGAAAACAGAACTGAAGCACTAATTCCTTTTTTTCTCCCGAAGTCAAAAAGGATGGCAACCCCTCTCTTTATCAAAATAAGCAGCCTTGCTTTCCAGACAGCACCCAAAATTGCAGCCACTGAAAACCATATGCTTGTAGATGACCAGAATGTATCTTATCCTCCAGGAGAAGAGAGTGCCAGAGACTTTTAAAGTCTTGTTGAGAGTCATGAGAGCATGTTCTCCCTTTGTCTTAAAATACCAGGAGAACTGTAAACCTGATGTATAGCATCATCTAAAAAAACAAAGGCTTCCAGCAATCAAAAGTAGTGCAATGTAAACTTAAATATTTGATTCCTAAGAGCAGCCATATAACAAGATAAGGGAACATACCTATGAGTGCTGAGTAAACTCATAACTGCATCATTTACAATTCTGCCCCCAAGCTCCTGTATTTCAATATATAAAACAGAAAGATAATCTCCATATGGCTTTCTCTTCAGAACTTAAACAAAAAAACGTCAGAGCCAAACGAATGTGGTTTATATCCACTCAGTATGTTATTTCCTATCTCATATTGCAGAGCGTCTTCTGATTTCCTCCAATGGAGGTGGTACTTGTCTGCAGCAGCTCAATCAATGAGGTTGCTGGCCTATAGCCATGAAACCTCCCTAACCATTATACCAACAAAGAGCAAAGGTTTTGGCCAACCAGCACAACTGCTCGCCCTACAAATTGGGAAACCCCTTTTATTAATGATAATAACAAAGCAACACGAAATTAGGGGGAACAGTGCCTTGTTCCCAATTAAGTCAACAGCCACTTTATCACTGATTGTGGTGGGATGAGGATGTGGGTTATTGTAATTAAATTCTTTTTTCCTTTTGAAGTTTGGGCTGCAATGTATTAATTTACTGTTCATCTGACAGGACATTCTGGCTGCAATTTATCTAATGAGGAGAATCAGAGGAAGAAACAAATGAGGCAGGACAGCAGCAGAAGACACACGGTGGGTTAAAAAGAGAAAAATAAAGATGCGATTATCTCCCTATATGTCTGTAAGAACCACAGACTTGAGCAAAAAGAAAGCCTTCACAAAGCTGATAGAGCTGTAAGATATTTTCCCCAAACAAAATCAAATCAGGTGGATTAAATATGGAGGGTTTCTCAGTATCTTGTAGGAAAGTAGCAATAAGCAGAGAGGACAGCAAACAGTAAAAGGCTGTCCAGAGCGTACAGAGAGCATGCAAGGAGACCTCCAACCTCATCCTACACTCTCACACTATGTTGGATGGAAATATCCTGGTGCAGAAAAAGCAGAGACAACTGGAGTCACTCCTTTCCTCACAGTGGATGCAGGACACATTCTGGCGTGTATATACCACCAGCTCCATGCACCTTCCCCTGAGCCTATGCTAGCTAATGGAGCTCAGCAATGCCAATGGACCTGCAGAACAAAACAAAGCAGCCCCCAGGACCCAATACCCACAGCACATGCATTTGGGAAATTCTCATGCAAACCAGGTCCAACCCAATCCCATGGACTAAACGCTTGTCAGCAACAGGAGAGCCTGAAGAGAGATTTGGAGCACATCATCCAGTGGAGTTTCTCCCCCAGAGAAATTCAGCACAGGTACCCCAAGGCAGCTCCACAGCATGAACCCAAGCAAGTGGGGACAGTCAGGAAATCACTTCAAAAACACACTCCAGATGTGACCAGACATAGCAACAAGAAAAAAAATTTTCCCTCAGAAAAAATACAGATATATCACAGGGAGGCATAACTGCTGGGTGTTGCCCAAGGCTGACCTGTCCCAAGACTGAATGTAGCCACCATCAGATTGTTTGTCATTTTTAATTACTGTGAAGAACGTCCTATCCACAGTCATGTAAATAAGGCTGGCCTGGGCAGATGATGGTATGTACGACTGCTCAGTAGCCATTCAACAGATTACGTGATCTCTCTACAAGCCATCACAGTAATTTAATTGCAGCTTGGACACTGCAGTTGCAAGCACTTTCCATTTTGGAGGAGTCCACAATATATCAAAATATGTTCTTTTATACTGCAGTGTTCAGCTGTGGTTACAATAACACCAGACAGAGCCTCCACACCAACTCCCTTCACCCTTGGATAATGTGCCCTGCTCTGTTGTGCAAGAAATGGATGCGCTGTTCAGCTCTCTGATTTATTCAGGTAATACCAATTCAAGCTGATTGCAACCTACTGAAATGGCAAGTACTGGACACACATTTAAATTTAACTATCTATTGTGACACTGTGATAAATTTCGACTGGCTCCAGGACCAGTGCTTGTCTCTATACGTCACTTCACAGCAAAGCTCTACGTCACTGAAAACCTCGGGCAGCCCTTAAATTGCTGCTGTGCCACTTTTTCCCAGATTTAGCCCTTTGGACAGCACTGGAAAATCCTACAGACATGAAGTGTTGCTAACACTGGACAAGCATAGCCACCGTTGCCAGCTTCTCTCCCTGTTCAGCACACACCTTGCCCGCACCGCTCTGAACCATCTCCACCATTTTTCTGTAACACACACACAAAGAAAAAAGTAAATAAACCAAAAAATGCTATAAAGCCAGTACCTACAATAAGTCTAGATGGCTCACAAGGCTGCCCACTTAAAGTGGAACTTGTGTAGCATCAGGGGGTTTAGAGAGCTTGATCTGCAAAGCATGGCTTCCCTCCCTCCCAATGCCACCAAGGCTAGATGTTACCCCCACACAACATCCATAGGTTCAAAATTGCCAGCACTTGCAATTTCTTCCTCTGTTGTATTACCCTTTACTCTAAGTTTTGCTCAAAAGGTGTGGGGAGCCTGGAGGCACCATCTGAGTTCTCCTCTGCAGCAGCTAGCTGAATTCACACGGGTAGTTTGGGGGTAGCATACTGAATTTCCGCCCCTCTGTGACTCAGGTATAAACACCATGAAAAAATAATTCATCTTTAGACATTTGTCCCCAAAGGCAAATTGTTTTCCCTGTGCAGCTCACAGAGCTATCAGAACACCACGTAAACAAATGCTCTCCATTACGAAGGCAACCAACCTGATTAAAAAAAACCCCACAACAACACAAAAGCTACACTTGACATTTCTTGCATGGGTTTTCACATATGCTACTGCTCTGCACATTTAAGCATCAAATAAATCAGTTCCTCACACAAAGGTTTCAACACAGGAACACACCAAATGAGAATTTACTCAGTATGTGGTCTGTGCAGTCAAAGACATGTAAGAAAAGCTTCAATTTCTCATGTTTGCTCCTCTCAGGACCCAGCACTATACAGAGCAAGGCACATAGCACCCAGGAACACAAGGACAACATTCCACAGCAAGGGAAACACTGATACATCTGCTTGGTCCTGCCCCACTCTGCCTGTTGCTACTGCATCAGTCTGAGCAGTGCTTTGTCACGTACAAAATCACTCATGTATTGGAAGAAAATCACAGAATCATTTTGGTTGGAGGAGACCTTGAAGATCATCAAGTCCAACCATTAACCCAGCACTGCCAGGTCACCACTAACCATGTCCCTCAGCACCAACCATCTCACACAAACTCAAAACAGCAGACAAAACTCAAAACATCCTCTAGAAAATGTTCTGGGTGACAGCTAGTTGGATATTTGGGGTTTTTTTCATTTAGGTCATTTTGCCTTTCATAGTGAAAGTTCATGGGAGAGTTTTACCATAAAGATTTCTGTATGTGATATCACACTCTGGTACACTGCTGCTGTGGAGAATCCGTACATCAGTGCAACACCCATGCACTGATAGATCACTGTATGCAACCAGACACACAAAAAACAGAGTAACATAAAATATAGTAAGTAAAGAAATATATTATCTTAGGTTGCACTGAAAATGTATCTGGGGCAAGGGTACTCAATAAGAAAATCTTCCTTAGAGCAAAGGAGATGAAAGGTTTGTGCAGTCATGTATAAAAAGTAAGGGCAGTTATTGCCTGGTTTCCATAAAACCAGAGTCCTTGTTCTGGCAGCATCATCTCACCCAGCTGGTAGATCACTTAACCCCAGGACAGTTTGTCACAAAGAGGTCTGTAATAACATAGCCACAGAATGCTTTGTGGGAGACGCAACTAGTAGGGGAATAGGACCAACTCACATTCACTCCTTTATCTGCTCTAATTTGCTTGTGATCAGTAAAGAAAATGCATGAGTGATTCCCCCCATGCTGTGCCTACCCCAGCAGCCCCAACTGACAGCCTCTCCAAGCTTTGCTTCTCTAAACCAACGTGATGCATCGTCCTTCAGCAGCAGGCTGACACAAACAGCGAGCACTGTGTGTTCTAGGAACATTAGAGACATGCTGATGCCAGCACAAGGTAAGCTACCACCATTTAATTCCTACTGGGTACAAGATTAGAGACAATGAGGATTGAACGAGCAGCACAAAGCTTGCAAGCAAACAGACCTGGGGTTTACTATCTCAGCAGAGATCCTCCAAACTGCACCTGAAAAATTATCCTCAAGATAGTTCGCCCTGCCAGGATCTCCCAAACTCTTTTTTCTGCCAAAATAACCCAGGTCTACAAAGGAGCAGGAAGAATATCCTCGGCCTGAGGAGTCCCCCAAAACTTTCTGGAGAAGTATGGATTTACCTTTAGAGTTGGACAGCATGCATATTTAGTAATGCCAGAAAGCAGCCACTAAAATGATTGCTCAGATGAGGTAAGTTATGAAAGGAGAAGTACCCCACCGTAAGCATGGCAGGTGACCAGTGAAAGCAAGCAGAGTGAAAGCAACACCCATCACACAGCAGGGATGGGATATTGGCACACCCACCGTACCGCTGAGCCCTGGGGATGAGATCCTACAGGAACACCCTCCTGAATGCCACACTGGCTTCCTTATGGAGCAAAGGGGCATGAAGACATGGGGGGCACCTTTTTGAGACAATGGCAGTGCCTGGGCTTTGCCCATGGGAAAAGGCACATTTAGGAAATGATGGCTTTTGGTTACCACTACCTTCACCCTGGTCCTTAGCTGGAAGGAATGGAAAAGCCTTTCTGGAGCTCCCTAAGCAGGCTACTCAAACATTGTGGCTTGCAAAGCGCAGGTCAGCTGAGCCCAGCTAACTGGCTTCCACCTAGCTGCTCCTGTGAGCTGTTTGTCTTCAACGACTAAATATAGCAACTCTGCACAGATTTGTCGACAGTTGGCTTTCCGTTCTCCAAAATTATTAAAACAATAAAAGGGAAAAGCCAATCACTTAGGAAGAAAAATGCCCTTTACACAATCATTCAAGGAGAAAAAGAGCCTCTGAACTTTGAGCAACACATAGCTAGGTGCCCAGCAAGACCATGTCCTGCCAAGACCCACCTGGATCTTCTGCTGCTGTCATGGTCCCACCACCAACTACTTCCACCACCACCATCTGCCTCTGGCAGCAACCAGGCTCTGGCACAGAGGCACTCCTCACCCCCTCTCTCTTGCACCCTTTTCTCCATTCATTTTTCCCCTTCTCTCTGGTTTCCCCCTATAGCTTTTTTTTCCTTCTTCTTTCCTTCTTCCTTCCCTCTACCAGCACCAGTTCAGCCAACATATTTTGCTTACCCAAAAAACTACTTTCCACTCACTAGGAACATGAGAATACATCCCCGTTATACTGTATTTATTTTAATTATATTATTTAGCAACCAAATTTCTTTGTAAGCTGTGAATTTTTCCACACAGAATATATTCCTTGATAATGAAGGGAGAAAAAATTGCAACTCCAGCTGTGACTCAAGGAACTCAATTTGTTTACCTTGGTAGATGCTTATTAAACACCTCCTTACTAAAGAAATCTCAAAATCAACATATCAGTACATTTATTTTCATTGCTTATGGGGGCATCTCAGTGAAAATAGGATTTGGACAGCAATCTACAGCCCAAGATTTCAGTGCTTTTCCAAGAGGATGCCATGGCCAATGATGCTAACAGCTACCACAGGGAAGAAAGCTGCTACATGTAATCAAACACTACAACTCAATACTGAAATGTTAAGTCAACTAAATATTGATCACATTTTTTATGCTATCATTAAACCACTTGAAGATATTGTAATACCATCCCTCGGCTCCTGGAGAGTACCTACTGCCAGGGAGGTGACGTGCAGCAGTGATTACCCACAGGACAGCACGTAATGGGTTCAGACAGATGAATGCTCACTTATCGCTTCCCAGTAGGAGCAAGGAGCTGCTGAGCACAGCAGGGGGAAGATCCCCTCTCTTCTGCTAAGTGCTAATTGGGGTAATGGATACAGGCATTGGAGGCTACCGAAGCAGTTTCCACCTGATGTGCTCTGTGGCTTCACACGCGAGCTGGCTTTCTGGATGCTCTCATTGCGTTACTGCTTTCAGAACAAATTGTCTTATTTTTATCCAGAGGTCAGACCCTGATGGCCTTAGTCCGGTTTCTTTAATAGTTACTCTACGCTTCACAGGTTAAAAAATGAAGCCAAGTCCTAGGATCCAGCCTTGGACACTGCCAGGAGCAGCAGCTCTGGTCTCCTGCCCAGAACAGCGGGAGCAAAAGCACACTGCCTGCACCAAGCACGGCTAGTATCACATGGTTCTGAGCAGGGATCAGCCCATGCCATGAGTAGATGCAGGGATCAGAGAGTGAGACATCCTCTGTGCATGGTCAGGAGACA
Organism: Brachypteracias leptosomus; assembly: GCA_013401335.1. Lineage (NCBI taxonomy): Eukaryota > Metazoa > Chordata > Aves > Coraciiformes > Brachypteraciidae > Brachypteracias > Brachypteracias leptosomus. The sequence goes on from VYZX01032369.1 coordinate 954,584, forward strand.
CCTGCAGATGGGGCACTGCTGGGACAGCAGCTGCATGGTGCTCAAACGATCCTTGCTCACCCACAGAAAGAGGCAATGCAGGACCATAAGACAGACTTTGAATGCACTGGGAAGAGAGAAGAAAGGAGCCCAACTGATGAGATTACGGAGGGAAAAGATGACAAACAGTAGCTACGTGAGCACATGAGCCCTCACCAGCATCTCCCAGAGCCTCTTTGCTCCCAAAGTGTCGGAGCCGCACCGCGTTGCACGGAGCTCTGGCGCAGTGGTGATGCTATCTGCAACTGCCTCGCCGAGGCCTCCTGTCAGGAGGCTTATTTATTAAACCAGTGAAGAATGCACCTCGTGTAATGTAATTTACTGCACAATTTCACAGCATTTCTAGAAAAACTCACCCTGGTGTCACTGTGATTACCAGCCACGATCTCTGAGTCTTTTTTTTTTTTTTTGGATGCTGTTTGGTGCTATTTCATTCATAATTGTAGCACAGGAGAAATCAGTTGGTTCATTTTTATTTTTTATCCCAAACAATAATATCCCACTACCCTTCCCCATCATTTCATAAGTCAACACACAGCAGGGTTTATGTCAATTAAATTACATCACATAATGATGCGCTTTTTTTTCAGCACAGAAGGGAAAAAAAACAAACAACAAGCAAACGTCCTACAATTACTAGACAATTCTCTCCCCTGCCTGGAGGTTTTCACAAGCTAGGTACCTGCACCCAGCAGCGAGGACATGCTAACAAGCCAAAGAAATAATGCACACCAAATTGCTGAACATGGATTTCCAGGGTTCCTGTTGGCTGGCACAACTCTGTTCCCCATTTCCCAGCAATTCAGCGAAGAGCAGAGGGCTGGAAAGCACTGCTTTAATTATCACCATCAGTCTCTGAGACAAGGCACTTTAAGAGCTTTAGCTGCTGTAAACACTCCCTTGATAGCAGATAAGGAATCTGCTGAAAGAGGGTTTTGTGTGAGGAGACCTCAGGGGCTATATAGGGATGAGTCTGGGGAACATGAAGCTCCAAAACCCACACGAAAGTTGGCAAGAGGGCACATGAAAAACTTTGGCTGGCTTTGCCCTGTTATCATGACTCTGAAGTCGATGAAGGTCCACCAGGGATGCGTTTGGAGCAGGTACAATCATTCATTTCTCCGTATTTCTCTGAATCCTCCCACGGTCCCCAGTGGCTCATGGCAAGGGACCTCCTGAGCCTCAGGTTTTTCTTCGCATTTAATAACCCTCTATGGATTTTTCTTCTATGAATGTGTTCCTCGCTGTATTTCAAAACATGTCATCGATTTCAGTAGTGTTTAAATGAACTCGGGAACTTGGGCTTAAAGCTGTCACCACCATAAATAAGTGATTGATACCAGCGATGAGTTGTGCCTGCTCCTGTTAGAGATTAATTTGGCCCCTGCCATTCACTGCAGAAAGACAAGCCGACTTTCCTGGAAGTAGCAGCTGGATTTCGTGTCTTCCCACATTTGAGGCCAATTCCTACCTTTGGCAAAAGCACCACAGCAGAGCCCAACCTGCTTCTCCTGCTCCCCTCTCATAGCTCTTCACCCCAGGAAAGCCACAGGGTGATGGCTTTCTCAGGGGCAGATGGGGAAGAAGCCCCATCCCCTACACCCACTGCAGCTGCTCCACTGAAAAGCCATTTCCTTGGAGAGACCTGCATGGGTATGTCCACACACCTCCACACATGGCTGATGCAAACAAACATTCAAAACAGAAAAATGTTGGAACATCACTTCGTACACACCACCAAGTCCCATCTTTATTTGTTTCAGCACAACATGAGGACAACAGCACAAGACTCAAGAGCAAGTCACCAGGCTGAAGAAAGACCCATCTCTGAATCTCCACTTCTCTGCCCACTCCCTTCACTTTCCACCTTTGTTTGAATCATTTATTAACTTCCCCAATTGAGAAGTTAAGCAAGAAAAACAGTCAAGCATCAACATCAGGGACATCTTATGCAGACTTAAGTGTATTTTTAATCACATTCTATACCCTGCCAGTTTCTATGTGCCAATTATGAAGCAGCTTTTTACTGGGTGAACACCACAGCGATTAAGACACTTAAAATACTGCCCATCTACCAACAATACTGCTGAGATTTTTACACTCATGAATCCCTCACTGAAGCCACATGAGCATATGCAGTTTTCCCCCTCCTGAAGCCTGGTGGCATGTGTCTGCATGCTCATACACAGCATGTTTCAGTGAAACAGCAGTAACAGCTCAGAGAATAACTCTGAGCCCTTTATTTTGAAGGCAAGCAGGTGAAGATGAATGGTGATAAACAGAAAAGGGGGAACCACCAGTTCATGCCACTGCCAAACTTCCCAGTAACCCATTCTTAATGACTACAGCACCAGGCACAGAGCTTGATTTTTTACACAGAAAACACTTAAGACAGTTAAACCATGCAGCCAGACTCCAAAGCAAAGGAATCAAGGAAATACCATGGGGCTTCTTGAAGGAGGACTGAGAAACCAGTGCCTGAGCTGGAGCTGCCATATCCCCTGCGGTCCCCCAATGCCATTCCCAGCACCACAGCTTCTGCCCTCTTTCCAGGTACAGGGTGTTTTGCCCAAGATTTTTAACAAATGCAACTTTCTCAGGTGTTTCCAACTAGAGTTCCTGCTTTTATCTATTAAAAACACCAGCATGTTTTTCTGTCTTCAGCATCTCGACTCCTGCTACCGAGGCAGCGTGGGTCAGCATCCTCGAAGGATGTTTTTGTGGAGGAGTGGGAGGAAAGCAACACTGCAGTGAGGAACTAAAAAGGCTGATGAACAAATACTCATTCTCCCTTGAGGGTCCTATTTTGGTTTTCTCTTGAAAGAAAAAGAAAACAAAACAACCAACAAAATCAATTCTTTTTTTCTGCATAGCCAGTTGAATCAGCTCCTCCAGCACCAGTACATCACTCAAATTTATTACAGTAAAATATGCTGCATCCATTTAACAGGGGGACAGTGTTATGTGGCTTCTTCCAGGGCAGAAACAGGGCCAAGACCACAAATGCAAGGCTGGAAGCAGACCATGCAACCAGGACACATCAGTCTAGGAAGGTATGGAGAGACCAGTCCTCAGCAACAGTTTCACACCTATATAGCTTCAGAAAACTTAAATATGACACTTAACTTCCCAACACAGCACCCTCACCTCCCCCTTCTCTTTCCCACCACATCTATTAGATGCGACACCAAACAGATACACGGCGAGAGGCTCCCCAGGACCCGTGAATCACCACGGCAGATGTACAGGACCTATGACTGGGTGCAACAGAGGATGTAAGTATTTTACTTTTAAAAGGCACAGGTTTACTGAAGGTAGTTGACCCTAAAAAATAACAATCATAGAATCATAGAATAATTTAGGTTGGAAAAGACCTTAGGATCATCAAGTCTAACCCTCATCCCAACATCTGCCTGACCCCTAGACCATGTCCCAAAGCACCACATCTACTCGTTTTTTGAACAGGGATTGTGACTCCACCACTTCTCTAGGCAGTCTGTTCCAATGACTAACCACTCTTTCAGTAACAAACTTCTTCCTAATATCCAATCTAAACCTCCCCTAGCACAACTTGAGGCCATTACCTCTTGTCCTGTTGTTAATTACTTGAGAGACCAACACCAGCCTCACTACAACCTCCTTTTAGGTAGCTGTAGAGAGCAATGAGGTCTTCTCTCAGCCTCCTCTTCTCCAAGCCAAACAATCCCAGCTCCCCCAGGTGCCAACAACCTTACCCTTCCACCACTACCACCCCCAATTTAATAACCTCTGATTAGCTGGCAAAAGCAAAAACATCATCCAGGTGTGCTGGGATGAAATCACCTTAGTAGTAACTTGACCTATGAAAAACGCTTCCAACTCCTGCAGAAGGGATCAAAATCATCAAGGCACTTTTCTCTTCCCTTCAGCCTGAGGCCCTGTGAGCAGCTGGGTGATTTCTATACTTTCTGCAGTTGGTCTCCCTTTGCTGAGAACGTACCCAACCACTCCGGGGGGATGGTTTCACAGGGGCAGGTTGCTCCATTAAACCATCACCACAAGCACACCAAACCCCACTCTTCTGCCTCCAGATCTGTCCCGGCCACTGCCACACTGCCAGGCACCCAGCTTTGCCATAAACCTTCCAGAAAAGCCATTCTTCATCTCTGATGTAAAACACCTGCCTTCCTCCGCTTTCTCTGATAATCATCACAGGAAAGTGTCTCAGTATTTTATATTGCAGCATAAAAATTTATGTGGGGGGGGGGGGAAAAAAAATCGCACTTCCCAGTATATAGAGATAGAAGGAGTCAAAGTACAGGGATCATCTTTTAAATATTATTTTTCTGTTACCTTTGCAGCTTTTAGAACGAAAGACCAATACAGTCCTTTATTGAAGACCAAGCACCTTCCCACTTAGTATGTGTGTAATAAAAGCCTGTGTTAAAAAGTGGAGCCTTTCTTTGGCAGGACCTGAGGCAGGACTTGGTCTCCTTGCTGCTGCCCCTTCCCACGTCCCGCTCTCGTCGGTGGTGGCCCCGGGCTAGAGCTCACCCACAGCGGGAGGGTCCCTCCATCGCCACAGGGGACGCTGTCGCGTGCGAGGAAAGAGCGGGAGCAGGCGCGGCGCGTGGGTAAGGGGGGGAGTAACGGTCGGTCGCGCGAGGGAAGGGAAAACGGACACCCCTCACCGTCGGGGAAGGGTCTGTGACTGCCTCGAGGTGGAGGGACAAGCGAGCAGGGTCGGCCATCGCCTTCGTGGGTTTTGCGAGAGCCGTGGGGAGGGCTGGGGCTCCGGGTCATCGCCGTAGAGGGAACCGACGGTCCAGCCCCCGGCGGCAGGGGCAGACGGTCCTTCACATTCGTCCCTGCAGGGAGCACGGGAGCAGCAATTCGGTGAGAAAAGGTGAGGTGTTTTCCGGGGGAAAGTCCCTCGGGGGGGCTCGCCCCTGTCCCGGGGAGCCCGGCAGCCCTGACCCATGCCCACGGAGCCCCGCATCGGGTGCAGGAAGAAATAATACAGATGAAATAGGTGCTTACTAGAATTTGGGAGAGAATTCCTGACAGCCAAAGAGATACCTGCTAAGAATAGTGGCTTGGATAAAGGCCCAGTTAGCATCCTTTAATTCTTTCTGAGGAAAATCCTTTTAAAGACGTGCATCAGGTGAAAGAAGAAGCCGACAGACTGTTTTCAGTGATGAATGGTCCTGCACCAGGAGACAGACTTTTGGGACTACTGCCACTGTAGTAGCCAAGAACAGTGTTCCAGCCAAAGATACAGAGGGATTCCTTCTATATAACTTGGAGTCTGAGACCAGTCTTTTTCAACTTACCCTATGAAGTAAGTTAAAGGGAAAAATGGATGAACATGTGCCTCCAGAATGCCTTCTGGGTTTATTGTGACGCAGAACTGAAAACTCAACCTGGAGAGACCTCGAGTCCAACAAGACTGGTTTAATGTTTCCCTGTCTCTCTACCATGCTCTGTCACCTTTTTTTGTTGTTTAAATGCACCCAGCATTTCATGCTCTAAGGACTATGACAAGTGAAGAGCTCACCCCTTTCACAAGTGCCATCGCCACTCGGTGAACAAGGCTTCTCGTGTTCCTTGCAAGAGTAATTTAATCGATTTTGTAAAGGTTAAGACAAAATTAAGATCAAACTTTTATGTTCTCAACACTTCCTTTTTTTTTTTCCTAATGCTGTTTTGAAGAAATTATTGCAGCAATAAAGGAAAGGACAAATACATGTCAGTAATGGAAAACAAATGGATATTCCTGCTGTGACAAATGGGCCGTGCTGTGCCCCTGGTCAGAGGGGACACACCAGCCCAGTCTCGTTTAATGGGAACTTCTCATCCTCTCCTGCCAAGCCATGTTTCCATCTGGAGATTTGATATTTGCCTTCATGGCTGGTTCTTAATCAAATAGGGTACTTTTAGAACAAAATTACCATGGCTGTATTATGGATATAAGACATCTCACTTCAAGGGCATAAGCCAAGCATTAAATGATAGACATTAGAAAGAAACTTTCTTTGTGAGCAGGTTATTATGTCCCAATGGTACCACTCATGTTTCTGCTAAAAGAACACTTCTGCACTACACTGTCTACCTTCTCCCATGCACCTGTATCCCACCTGGCACATGAGACTTGGTCTTTATACACTGTCCCTTCTCACAGGGCAGGCACCTGAGTCCCAAGCACCCGACACCCATGCAATGCCTTTCCCCTTGCAGAAAAGTAAGTGGAGGTCCCAACAAGGACCATGGTAGAGGACAGGACTGTTTATATTTAGCAGCTCAGGCCTTGCTGCCCAAAAAGGCTGTGGTTCTCCAGCCCCAACCATATACCAAGGAAGCCCCATGAGCTTTGTCATTACCTTCAGCCATATCAGGATGAAGCTCCACATTCATCTCTGGCCCTCAGAGGCACCTGATTTCTCAGGCATTCACTGTGACCCCTCCCTGAAGAGGGGAGGAGTAACCACATGCCACAGCTCTTCTTTATTATAGCCACTTTTTAGGCCCAAGAAACCACCCAAAACCTGCACCAGCAGCTGCCCATCAGCCCACGTGCCCACCATGGGTCAGATCTGCTATACAGTCCTCTGAACTACTGGTTTAGGGGAAGATTTACCAAGATGAGAGCAAGGAGGAGAGTTGTGTGCACAGCTAAAGCAAGCGGTTCAGCTGAGAAGACAGACTGAGCTACACAAGAGAAAGTTATGGGCTATCATTTCTGTGTAGTTACTTTCAAACTATCCATTCTCATAAGTTTTTTCTCCCAGCTTGAAGATGATTCAAAAATAACTTGATTGCACACACTTCCATCAGGGGCAACATCACTGAAGGAAAAAAAGTTTTCACTGTCACCATTTAGCGCTCAATTTTCAGATTTGATTTTTTCCACACATTTAATGCAGCTTGTTAAGTAGCAATACAATCAAGAATGGCAAGTATGAAGACCAGTTTTACAGCAATTAAATGATCTCTAAAGAAACCAGTAATGAAAGAATCAGAAAGAAAATCTGATCCTGCTGGAAATCCATCCATTTTAAAAAGGATGGACTTGCTAGAAAGAGCACTGCTTAAATCACTGTATAAAATAATTGGGCTGGGGGGAAAGGGCTGGTTAATTAGTCTGCTATAAACATTATTATTGCAAACCCAAGTATTTGCAGAGATTACAGTCCGGTATATGTTTTTCCAGTGATGTATCAGGGAGATTTCTGTCTGGAACAACAGATGCATTGAATATATACACATATACATGCTTTATATAACATATAGTAACTAAAAAAAGAGGGAAACCCCAAGTCCAAGGCTAACACCTCCCAGCAGTTATTGTCATGAAGACAGAAGCAACACTTACAGAAAACTAACACTTACTGCATGCAGGTGATATCCCAGAACCCCGGTGGACATTCTGGGGCTAAGCAAGTAAATGCTTAGTATGTCTAGAGTTCTTAAATATTATAGTTCTTTTGCAGCCTTTCAGGACTTAAGGGAAGCCTGTAAGAAAGATGGAGACAGACTTTTTAGCAGGGCCTGTTGCGACAGGACAAAGGGGGATGGTTTTAAACTAAATGAGGGAAGATTTAGACTAGAGAGAAAGAAGAAACTTTTTACACTGAGAGTGGTGAGACCCTGGCCCAGGTTGCCCAGAGAGGTGGTCAATGCCCCATCCCTGGAAACATTCCAGGTGAGGTTGGACAGGGCTCTGAGTAACCTGCTCTAGTTGAAGCTGTCCCTGCTCACTGCAGGGGGGTTGGACTAGATGCCCTCAAAAGGTCCCTTCCAACCCAAACCATTCTATGATTCATTGTATGATGCTGCAAAATTCAGACTCTTTGACCCATCTCTTGTATCACCTTTCACTTTTAAAAATGATTTTCAGTACTGTTTTCATGTTTTATTATAAATACTGCCTAGGTGCCATTGCTAAGCAGCATCTCAAGTGCCAGAGGTTAATCTGTGTACACATCCTCCTTGAAACAGCCCAAGCTCCACTGCCATCTGCCAGCAATCAGTCACAGAGCTGATTCTTTCATTTAAAGGAGTGAACCCAACTGCATGTGGCTTTAGGGATAGGTGGCACTCCTTGGGCAAGTCAAAGCCTAGGGATTCTCCTGCGTTACGTTATACCAAAGCAATCAGAACTTCACAGCTCTTTAAATATTCATGTTAACATCAACCACAGAAAGGCAGCAACAGTCAAACCAACCGATACAGAGAGCATGTGTTCAGCAACAGATGTCTTGGGAAACTATTTTGACTGGGCAGATTGTATGTGTACTTATATTTATACATACATAAATGCATATACACACACACATATGTATATTTAGACACAGAAGCACTGAATCTTTGCATTAATTTTAGGGATGTTGAAGAAAAGAAAAAGGATGCAGACTTTGAAAATCAGAGGTGGCACAGAAAAGGCTTGCAAGAGAAAGGGGTGGCATCCTTCCCCAAGTTTTGCACGGAACTGCCAGTTCTGCAATCCCTTATCTAATGGTGCTGCTTTGGGCAAGGGGAGAGGAAAAGCTCAGAAGCAGGGAGGAGGAAAAAGCTGTCCCAGTACAAAACACAGCAAACTGAGAGCAAGAAACAACATTTAGTAGAGAAGAGAATAGCAGGAGCATTAGGGAAACACTAAAAGGTTTCCCATGGTACGCACAGCTTCCTACAGCTTCTGGAATTCCTCTAGAAAACCTGTACCATCTTTTCATAGTATCAGCATCACTTTCACAGCATTGCATATTATCCTGGTTTTCTGTAATCCAACATCTTTCCCAAATAGAGGAGATCCCAAAGGTACTCAAGGACATCCACAATCTAGAAGCTAAAGAGAGGCCAACACGCTGGGAGGGACTACTCCAAAGTGGTGAGACCCTCAGCTGCTGGAGATGGCCATGGGTTTGCTGTTTCCATTAAACATAGGGAAAATTGCAACAGTGATAGCAAAACAGTCACTTCTTTAATAAAATATAAATATATATATATGTGTCTCCAAGTACTCACATGCCAATGTCTCCCTGTCCAGAGGTGTGAGGACTGCACCAGCCCTCAGCACCCTTCCACAGGGACAGGGCAGGGATGCTCCCCTGCTGGGGGGATACCCAGCTCATGGCTCAGAGCTGCCTTCGACAAGTTGTCATTAGCACCCTACTCCTGCTTTTCTCTGGTTTCTATCTAGGTCATTAGCTTCAAAACTGTTGCATGGAGGATAGAAAAAAAGGCTTATAAGAAGAATAAACACATCTTTGTTTGCTCTGAAAATGGAAACTATAGGATTAAAGGTATCTGTATAAAAACTAATATCACAGATGAGCTGGAAGCTGTTTTGTTTTTTAAATCAAGAGAGTGAAGACCCAAAGGCATGCACTGTGCCCTGTTAATCTACCAGCTATTTGAATAGCCTTTACTTTGCTCACCCCCTTTCTTTTATTTTCTTACCCTGACTACATACTGTCTCTTTGTAAGCAGCAATCTTTACCTACAGCACAGATCCCCTTCCCGTTGTCTGAAATATTTACTGTGCAACTTCATGCTGCCATGGTTAGCTGCAAACATGCTTCTCAGCCTCAAAACTGGATTAATTGCAGAAGACCAAAGTGAAGGAGCAAACACCGCCTTGGATTACATGGCCTGGCTCATCCTCAGACACTCTGAAATCCAGCAGCGACTGGGAGCCTTAGGCAAAATTACTTGAGTACCCATCACAATTTAATCGGCATAATGTTGCCTTCAAGAACATTAAGCCCTGCTACCCATCCAGGGAAAGAAAAGAGTCACAGGTTCAAAGGTACTGTGCTACGAAGTTGTTATTCCAATTTGGTGACTGCTGCCTTCTTTACCCCTCCTTGTTATTTTGGTTATTCCCCCTTCAGTCGTGTCACAGTGAGATGCTAACAGGCTGCCAAATAAACCCTTTGGAGAACATAAGGACGTTACATGCTTCATGATTCGTAAAGAAAACATCTAGTACTGTATTAAGGATTTTACATAGTTCGTTTTAACTCTTATGTACTAGCATTAGGCTCCCATGAACGACGATTCCCTGCAAATCTGTGCCCTCTGCTTGCTTTCTGCACCCTCCACTCAACCTCTGCTTCTCCTTCCCTGCCCAGGGCAGCTGTGGGAGCATGGAGGCAAAGAGCATCTCAGGATGCCCATGGCAGGCAGGTCAAGGGCTGTGGGGTTCACCCTGCTTGCTCCTGCCAGACACTGCTTCACCCTCTGAGGATGGCCAGATTTCTGCCATGATAGCAGAGCTTACACACGTGTAAAGACCATGGAAAAAAGCCCTTCCCTGAGCTCAGAAATGATGCTTTCAAACTGCTACTATTATTTTTTAATAAATGGCACTTGTCCAAAATGGCAGGGTATTTAAGAGAAAATGACACTAATTTATGCAAAAATAAATGATGTAACTGCAATATTCATTTCCACCTCAAGTCAATTTTCAAGGTGGCAATGGAAACCAATACAACTTGAATGGGAAACATCTGGCAGGCAAATCCAAGGAGAGAGGCTCAGCACTGAGAAAACGCAATGACTGAGAAGAGACTCGTCTGGTTCTGCTGCAGAGGTGAAGACACACACCTTCGCTACCACAGGCTGGCCAGAAAACAAGGCTTGTTTTCCCTATGCAAATTCAACCCAAGAAGGAGAGAACAGATGTTGCACAGCAACCACCCTGAAACCAGTCCTCTGAGAGAAAGGCATGACTTGGGAAGTACTACTGGTGGCAGCGGCAGGAAAAGCAACCTTCCTGCAAGACATTTGCAACATTATCATGTTAACCACCACTCTATCTAATCCCTCTGCCCAATCCCTTTCTGACACTGAAATATATTCTGGTGCCCTGGATAAAGCCTCCTGCCACAGAGCTGGCAACCAACTAAGAGTTTACCCAAAGCACTTACCAATTACTCATTTGAAGCAGAGAAACAGAACAAATCACAGTTTATGGGTGTTTCTGCTGTAAAGAACACAGTTCCTTCAATCAATAATGAAAAGCTGTGTGGAACTGTAGAACACGTTTGACCTAAAAAAAAAAAGTCTACTCAGTAAATTTAAAGCTGAGAACACACCTTGCATGAGAAAGCCTAGGGTACAAGCCTAAAACCTGGAGAAGGGGAATTCCTATACTGTTTCGGGGGGGG
>VYZX01032369.1:965816-996471 GCA_013401335.1 Brachypteracias leptosomus
GGGGAAGAGTTTTCACTGTATCATTGCATTTGTCCTGCTATGTCAGAGCATAAATAAACCACACAAAAACATCCTTTGATGATGTTCTTCTCTGCTAGGGGGGAAATTAAACTCATTCTTGTACATATATATATAAATTGATCTAAACAATATCAAAGTTGCATAATAGCTGCTATTACAGAGAAGAAAAGTAACAAAAAAGCTACATTAGCGTCCCAGATTTCCCCCCCCCTCCTTAAGAATCCCCCTCCAAGGACTCTAGATAACCAAATAAGCTGCACTAGACAGACAAGGGGCATAGAAAGGACCTCAAACCTGGCCACAGCAGAAGATCACTTCTATTACATCCACATCACTAATAAAACGGTTGCCTGATGCCTTTTGTTGAAGAAAAGACAATGTGCGATTAGTACACTGCAGAAAAGGTTGAAGAACACTTTGTCCATATGAAATTGTGGACTCTGAAGTGTTTTTAATACCTAGGTTAGAGAAAGCTGGGGTGAATTGATATTCTTTGTGCGTTCACTGCACAGTTCAAAGCTGCCTGTCTGCTGATTTCATGGCTGCACATGTCTGTCAAGAATCTAAAAACTGTAAGGAGAAAATATAAAAAGTTTTAAGTCTGCATCAGTTTATCTTTTCTTCCCCTGCTCCTTATTTTTCCATTTTTTTCACCACCCTGAACATCCTTACATCACTCTCTCCATGTATTGAACAGTCTCCATGTATCTCAGTTTGCTTCCTTATAAAGCAAAATATCGAGCATCTCTCAGTCATTTCAGGCAGCAAAATCTATTTAGTCTCTAACAGAAATTACCTGAAAGTCACCAAGAGTCCCACAAAGTCCTACACTTAGCTCCTCTGGCATTAACAGCAGCAAAAAGGTCTTTGCTGGCAGATTCCTTTGAATCATCAGTATCTATTACGCCGGTTACTTGATCTTCATCTGTAGCATCACCTCAAAGCCCTCAGACAGTAGGCTTGTTCTAAGCTACCTTCCCCAAGTTAAAAACTATTGAGGCATAGGGTTCAAACAGGCATAGAAATTTAAGGTCAAGAATGACTGTACCTAACAAACAACATTTTAAAAATGTGTACTTTTGGGATTCTCTGCTATCAGCAGAAAGTAAATCTTGTGGATGTCACAAAATGGTAAGATTAAGACACTTGCAGCAGTAACAAAATGTGCTTTTATCCTTCCAAGATAACTTAGTAGGATCTGTGGAAATGTCACACTGGAATTCAGCTCAGCAACTACGCCAGCAAAACATGGTTTTGATTAATTATGGAATGAGTTAATCAATCCGATGTGGTTCATAGGGAGAAAATGGGCATGGAAACACTGAGGTGTACTCCAATCTGGAGCAGCACCAGGATGGCTCCACTCCACAACAGGCTCTAACAATGCAGTCTTGGAGGCAAAGCCAATGTTAGTTCATCATTCCTTACAAAGAGCTTCCTTTTCCTGCTCCTGAAGCACACAGCAAAACCCCCAACAATTTCAACATCTTAGAAATCATGACAGTTAAGAATTTGCATCGCAAGAAAAAAAATTATCAATACTTGGAGTTTCTAACCTTCCTCTTTCCTTAGGAAAACTCTGAACCTTAGACTCAGCCTTTCACCCAAGCTGGACTAAATAGTATCAAAAAAAGAGTGCAGAAAACACAACACTCTGCTTTACTCCATTTTCCTTAGCAAAGCACAGGAACTAATGATTGTGCTTACAATACATTAAAACAAAGCTGAATTGTTTAGGTAAACACCAGACCTAACTACAGGGAGTTTAGAAAGGACACAATCAGCAGTTCATCACCGCAGCCTGTTAGGCAAGGCTGATACTGATCACGGGGATATTACAGAAGAGACTGGAGTTAGCAGTTCTGTCTTCAGCTAGTTTTTAATTGCATGAATTTAGTGTAAACACCTCACTACCTGAGCATGGCATGCTACCTTGGTGAGCTGCTGATGTGTCTTTGCTTATTAACAGCACCAATGCATGGTCTGGGACCAACTCAACAGTCCCCATGGCACAGCTCAGACGACAGCCCTAAAGCCACCCATCAGTTATGACAGAGCATAAAAACCATATTAATCTTTATCAGGAAACTACCCAGCACAACAATACAGTGATAATGCTCATTTTATGGTTTCTGAGGAGTCATTTTGACCTGGCCACATCCCCAGGTTTGCCTTCATTGCAGAGTTACCCAGTGATCAGCATAGCCCTGAACAACTTTAGCCAAAGTCCATGTTGGCCCTGCTATAGGCCAGGGTTGGACCAGATGACTTCCTATGGTCCCATCCAAGCTCACCAACCCACTGGTGCAAGACTAGAGGAGAGGAAGGATGGAGGCAACCCCTAGCTGAAGCAGTCCAAGGAGAGGACACAGTCCAAAGAGCTGTGACTTGAATCCTCAGGCTACTCTCTGCATCACACAGTGTTCATGCTAACTGCAGCCTCAATCAAGTGCTGTTTTGACAGCTTAAAATTGAGTGAGACTGTTCTTCATGAAGGAATTCAAGCTGTACTGATTAAATCAAAAACTACCTCTTTCACACTCTGAGCCTGCCAATCTTACCAGTCTGCCTAGGCCTTGGAAATAAAGGAGAAAACGAAGGTAATGCGACATGATAGGATATTTTTGAATATTAAATTTATGCCACATTGTTGATTCATTTATAATTCATTACAAATTGTATTGCAAATATTTGGTTGAAGTGCCACAATGTTGGGAAAGACAACTTTTTTTTTTTCCCTTTAAATAAAACTGAGGCCAGAAATAACACATCACACTTACTCCGGGAATGAGTCCAGACACAAAAGACAGCCAACTCCCAAATCCTGTGGACTAGCAAATTAGAGGGCAAGAAACTCTCCTAAGTAGGGAGAATTCCTTCAGAAAATAAATGTAACCAGTGCACGTCACTACAAATTGGCAAGCACCTTCACACACATTCATGCATGCCATTGCAAAAAAATTTATTCTTTGAAATATCTTAAGAAATTGCTATATGGCTAAGCAAGGTAAAAAATACAGTCAGTCAAACAAATATATCTATTTTATTCTAATTTTTAATTTGTTTTTTCACCCCCATTATTTAATTCCCTCAAGTAAGTCCTGCAGACATTTAGGCAGGTGGTTTACCGGGAAACTCAGGCTTGAATGAAGAGGGAAAGCTTGTCTGGAGTGTTGCTGAAAGCCATTTTCCAGACTCCAGAGGCTCAAAGGTGGGCTGAGAGATGTTGCTTTCTGCCTTGAAAGATCAACGTCTACCAGCAAAATTTGTGACATTATTATCTACAGCCTACAGAGACCTCCAGCGACACTGACTACCAAACAGAAACAGTACAAGTTATAATCCCTTGTCCCCGGGGGAATGGTATCCTTTGGTTTTTAAGCTCCCCTAAGTTTTTATTTAATTATGATTATTATCACTCTCTGTATGCTCTGGCTCGGTTGAGGTGATGCAAAGAAAGAACAGACATGACTTGAAAAACAGATAACACCTAAAAAGGTTTGTCTTAGAGGTTTAGTGGTTTACCTACACATCCAATTGTACTGAGTGGGAACAACAGATGAAAAAAGCACAAAGCAAACATTTTTTCTTATAAAAAGAAATAACTTCTACACACATCACTCTTTTATTCTGAAGCAGTTGTCACAGCTTGAGAGCCTTAAGGCTGAAACAGAGAAGATATTTAGGGACACGTCTATTAAGAATTTGAAGAAATTATGAGGAAATCACTAGCCATCACTCACTCGCACTGAACTCTTATTTATAGGAAGTGTCCCTCCATCAACAGGCTAAAGCAGACCCAGTGTCAGCAAGCGATGGCCGCAGCTGGGAGATTTCATCTGCGTGCCCTGAGACCACAAGAGTGAATTTATGAGCAACACAGAAGAGCAGAGAGCTGACACCATCTGGGCTGAAGGAAGCCATAGGAGCTGCTGCTCACATCACTTCTGGACATCAGCGGGGTCTTGCCACTGAAACTTTGTCAGCGGGAGGAGGAGGAGGAGAACAAGGCAGAAGAGAGCAGAGGGGAGCCCACACTGGCTTTCAGAGCCTTTCACAGGTGCTCCAGCTCCCTCCAACAGGCACTGCTCAGTGGAGTTTACACCAGCTGCGACCGCTGCGAAAGACCACAGAGAAACCGTCCCAATTTTGCTCCTGACTGTAAAAGCACAACTTACTTCACTACGCATAATTAAACAAACAAACAGAACCCTATTCTCTTGCTCTCACACGCTGAGGAAGTACTCTTCTAACAAACACTAAACATAAGAGATGAAAACTCCACTGATCTCACTGGAAAAAACTCCCATGAACGTAACAGGGCCAGGATTTCCCCCTCTGTATTTCAAACATTGCCGTGTTACTGTGGTGTGCAGAAAGGATTACACCAGCCTCGCTAATTCAGGCAAGCTCTGAATAGTGAAGCCGGCCGACGAGCCAGTGCCTTTTATTATTCCCCCACCGCCGCTTCCTTAGTATGCGGCCGAGTGTGCGTGGCAGAAAAGCACCAGCCTTGGCGCTTCCGCGCAGGGCAGCGCTGCTGTGGTGACCTCGGCGGCATCCCTCCCAGCGCGGAGGCTGCCTTCATTCAGAGGGGCTCGCAGGTGTCCTCCCTCCCCGCCAGCAAGGCCAGCAGCTGTACCGACATCGGCCAAAAAAACACGGTCCCCAATTGGGCAACCTCATCCCTGCGGGGGCTGCTCAGCACAGTCAGAGCCCAACTTCTCCGATCCCAAAACTGCATCATCCAGTACTCAGGGATGCTCAAGAGAGACCTGGCACCAGTCAGATGCTCACGGAGGACAATATTCGGTGTACATGCATCTGCCATCCAGCTAATGCACCCCTTGGTTATGGGAGAGGCACTCGGGCATGATTTTGGTCATCTTGAGGATAGAAATACATAGTTAACCCAACTTAATCAATGAGTTCTCTGCTAAATATGTTATCACGTCATATAGTATATTACTGACTTACAGGTAGTTTTCTCAGAATGGACCGACAAACCAAAAATAATAGGATTCCTCTCATTTATTATCTAAGCCAACTAAATTTTATGTTCAGAAGCATCTGAGCTGATGGAACAAAACATCTCCTATTTCCCGAGTGCTCTTTCATCGCTTCAGTCCTAGGCATGGTCCAAGTCCACTTCTGGAAGGTAAATGCAAGAGCTGGCACAGACACCCAGGTGGTGCCAGTGCCCCTCTGCAGAAGATCTCTGCTAAGAAGGTAAAGCATTTTATAGGCAATGGCCCAACGGTCCAGGTATCTCCTGCAGAAACCATACAGAGCATAAACCTTGTGCATGTATTTGCTCAAAAAAACCTAGTACTTTATATATATATAAAATATATATCTAAAATATGCTTTCTGGCTGCATGAATATTACTCTCATTTTTAAACCAAAGCTCAAATAAGGAATATTTGCTTCTGCCTACTATTATTTGGAGGTTTTGCTTTTTCCTACAGAATGACAGATGATACTGTCTTTTCAAACTGACAGAGCAAAAGAGATTACAGTGATAATCAGGTTACCTTAGATAGAAAGAAACGAGAGATTCAGAGATACTCTTCTGCCTAACAATCCTCAGACTTAATATTTTCATCTGCTGGGTGAGCACTAACTCTGTAAGGTTTATTTGAGCATATCACTTTCCCACTAAAGCATTTTCTGGCTTCTTAGACTTTCTCTAAGGATTTTCAGCTAAAAATAGGTTATCATTTCAAAGCGCTGTCCTAACAGGAATTGGAAAAGATATATCATGGCAATTGTGTTTACCTTATAATAAAAGAAAATGAGGAATATTTCACCTTCTTGAACCAGAATTAAAAACCAAACAAACATCAACAACAAAAAACCACTAAAAGGGAATAAAACAATGTCTGTCCATCCTCAACAAGTCTATAACCAACCACCACATTAATTACCTAGAGACAAAGCCAGCAGCAGAGATTTACATTCCTGGGGCACATAAAGAGTTCATGGACCTTTAATCCATGCAAAAGAGAAGCTCCAAAACCCAAAATGAACACACTGGCTAACCTGCTTCCAGTTCCACAGCTGCAGTCACAGTTCAGACTTCCTTTTTCATGTCAAAGTGATGACCTCCAAGCTCAAGCATCCAAGTTTCACCCAGCTGGGGTTTTTTCCCCGCACTGTGTTTTTAAGTTCAGCACGGAAGACAAGCCATGACTTGTGCCACATGTTCCTCTCTAATATGCAGTTGAGGACAAGATGGGAGCAGCACTATGATAGGATAAGCACTGGAGCAGCACCTATAGTCCTCTAGGATTGGGTTAAGTCCTAGAGGGGACCTAAAGTAAATACATGTACCCCCCACAGCCCACAAGTCTTTTGGTCAGCACATCAGACAAAATGCTTTCACGGATCCCAAAGAAAACATAAAGCAAAGAGATGACCCTAGTTTTCATTTCAACTTTCCAGGCTCAGCAACTCACATCTAGATTTAACACCAAACCAGCATCAATTTCAGCCTGGGAAGGATCTGGGTTTTTCAGATTTGACTTCTCCAGCCACAACACTCAGCAAATGCACTGCTAAAATAAGAGCCCTTTGTTATCATCCAATTAAAAATACAATTAGCCAATACGGGAGCTGTCTGCGTGCATCTTCAACTGTGACAATCCACAAAACCTTGGGTCCATTCCCAAGGAACACTGACAGACCTGGTGAGGCTTGCTCACCTACACGGTACCTTTGACTTTGTAAAGCACCTGTCCTTACAGGTGAATTCCTAGGACACATTAGACCATTTGCAGGATCGGGGGCCATAATGAGGCTTTGCAAATTAAAGATCCAAGTCAAATTTCAGTCTTAGACGTACACTTGATCTGCAACATGAAAATTCACAAAATCAAAAGGCTTTCCAGATGTAACAGCAGCTTGGGTTAACAAACACTGGATAATAAAAATAGATAATCATTCAAATTACTACCATTTAAAAATGGATACATTAAAAAAAATAACTTAAAAGTGGATAAATATCAAGTTACAAATATCTGTAGTGGGGTGGAAGCTATTTGATGGCAAAATACGAAGCCAGAGCCCTAATCCTACATTAAAATATATGTGGGTACATCTCAGGGCGTCTCCCTCTTGCCCATTAGGCAGCAGCTTCCAGGGAAGGAGCTTTCACCCGCAGGCACTGGGAGAGCCATGGAGATGGGCATAAGGAGATGTGCAGCTCAGAGCTGGAGGAAAACCAGGACTTGAGTTCACCTACTCTTCTTTTTCTAAGACATGACAGGCTCATCGGCTGCCTTTTTTTGTTCTCCTTTTGTTGAATTTATAAGCACGTCATTTATATTCATAAAGGCTGTAGGAATGTCAGCATTAAAAATGTAACTCTAAGTATTTATGGAAAGGTCTAGTCTAAAAGACACCTCCAAGCAAAGTGGCCCAGGACTGCCCAGCTTAAGCCTGCAGCTCTCAATTAGACCAAGCCAGGAATCTTTCTTGACAAAACATTTTCTTTTGCTGAAATGCTGATTCCTCAAACCCCAACCACACCATGTTTTAGGAAAACTTTGTTAGAGACAGACCATAATTTTGATACTGCCACATCTGGTCAAAATCAGAGCGAACACAAAAAGGCCTTTGAAAGCCAAAAGCTGTTGTGGGATAAGACAAGCATTGCCTGTTGCAAAGGAGACCCAGCCTGGGCTACGGGTGCGAGTCCCAGACTGAGGACAGGGCAGGTGAGACAACCCCAAGCCCACGCGCTTCCTTATGCCGTTGGGGTGCTCATTCCCAAATCCTATAGATTTAATGAATCCTACAAGTACTGGAATTATAAGCACTTCTTGTTCCAGAGGTTGAGCCTTCTGTCCTAATAAAACCTCTCCTCTTCACGTGGCAGCTGCATCTGAAGCCTTTGGTGAGCAACGGGCAGAGTTACTCTAAGGGTGATCCAGTGATTTCCAAACAAAACATGCAACCAACATTAACTCCATCATCTGAAAAATACTGCATCAGATGAGGCCAAACAACCAAAAAATTATTTCTTGTTAAATTTCATTTCACGTTTCTTCATGTGGTAATTAAAAAGCTTATGGCTGAAGATATAGGAAGCACTAAAAATGATGCATATGAAAAGATCTTACTGAACTTAATGCAGCATGAAATTATTCAACGGGCCAGTTTAAATACTTTGCTGTAAAAATACACAGCATAAAAGCAGGTCTCACTGCTCTTTGTTTAATAGTTGAGATAATTAAAAAACAAAAAGTCAGTATTTCCAAATATTAAAGAAAAAAAAAAATCAAGTATTTACATTCTCAGAGAGTTTCTAGTACAGCTCAGTGACTGCAACAGCACTAGACACAAATGCAAAAGGCCACGGACTCACTTCTCTTTTTTAATTCTCTGAAACCATCCTTTTCAAAGCAATATAAAATACTACAGAAGTCACATTTCTATTCTGATTGACTTTTCATCTTACCAGCCTCAACATGTTTAAACCACTATCTTGCCACGACCTGAAATACTTCAGGGTTATGGTTATTTCACAAATGATTATGAAGAGCAAATTTACAAATTAATCCTAAAGTAGCAAAAAAACGACTGCTGAATAATTTCAGCGACGCTACCCAATGTTTGCACAATTCTTTCCTTAATTCCCACCAGCCAAACGCCTCTGCTGGCACGGAGAGATGGAGACACAGCACAGGCTCTGTCTACACTGCATATTCTAGCCAAATAAAGAGTTTTAATTTTTTTTTTTAAACCTGATCTTACTAACTCTTCCAGTGCTGACACAAAGATATATATTTCCATTAAACTCTCTTTTTTAAAAGGTTAATGGTACCTTCTTCAAAGAACTTTCTGGTGGCCCACTGGTAACCCTCTGAATCCAGGGAAGGATTTGGAGCACCCATCAATGTGGGACTACATCTATTTTGACAGCGATGATGAAAATTCATTTCTTATCTCACCCCATATCAGATGGCTGGTGCAGTCACACACCATAACTCACTCCCTGCCACTTCAAACCCATCCCCTCCTCCTGACATGATTGGCCATGGGAGCATTGGAGATGAAGTGAACAACATTTCTAAAATTCAGCGAGGAGAGAAGTGGATGTAAAATAATTAAGAAACCAAATTAAAGAAGCGAATTGCAAGTTTTGTCTATTGAGCACTTCAGAAGCAATTTTAAACATGGTAAAATCTGTCAAATATTATGTTAATCTTAATTTCTTCTAAAAACCTCGCAGTTGATGGAATACTAAAAAGGGAACTTGTTAAATGTTGCCGGTATCACTCCCCTCTCTGCTGTATGCAGAAACTACCTTGGTTGTTGGGGGCTTTTTTAATAGCATGCTTTTCTATTGTACTTGCTTGGGTTTTTTCCCCACTAGGACAGAGAGAGAAAATAATGCTGAGGATACTTATTTTCCAAAATACTCTAATGAAGTCAGTGGAGACTCCAGGAGCTCGATACCATAAATAAAGAAAAGAAACAGAACATATCAATCAAACCAATCCAGCTTGCATTGCATCTATAACAAAAATAAGGAAGGAAACATCAACCTATTCAGCAGGGGAATAGCAGAGAAAATATTGACTTGTTAAAGAGAAGCTATGGACATACTTTGAGCTGTAAGGTGGCTGTAATTGTTTCTAAATAAAGCTAAAAGTCCAACTGTGTGGTCAGCCTGCTCCTGGAAGGATTCATACTGCTGAACTACAAACAACAGGTGGGATTTTTATCATTTCTCCTCTGATGTTTTTTCTTGGAACAACAATACCAATAGCTGCTAATTTTCCAAAGGAAATACAAGTGTGCACTCTGCTACACTTTTATTGGCCACTGAAATACTTTTGTATTTATACTGCACTTCATTTCTGCTTTTATTGACCTTTTGGGGGGCCTTAAATGAGGCTGAAGTATAACTACAGTTGTGGAACAACCCCACAAGGGTTTCCACTGCCCTGAAATCGCTCCCAAGCCATGCCTTGGTATGAGCTTGGGTAGAGGAGCACCATGAAGACCCCACAGGAGCATCTCAAGGCAGCACTACATTGCTGGGGAAGATAAGATGCTCACAAGGTACTTGCACATGAAATGTTCACAACTGCCTCTCTAAATGAATCTGGCTTAGTTTTTGGCAGAGACTATATTAATTACTGGTGGGACAACTGCTGTGGCCTTTCCCTCCCTCCCCAATGCTGTCCCCCTCTTGCTCAGCACCAGGCTCCAGCAGCCACATGCTGGCTGAGAGGCAGAAAACCTCTCCTTTTTCGAGTGGTAATTAGAATTCTCCTTGTTACAATAAAATCCTTTCTGTGATTAAATTTCAATCTGAGCAGGCTCATTTTCTCATTTGCAGAGATTTTATTAGTTTGTGGGAATGTCTGCTTTCCCTCCTTTGAATTTATTCTTAAATTACTCTTTTTTCTTTTTTCTTTTTTTTCCTCCCTCCAAAATCCCTCTCTTTCAAGTGACATTTGCCAACATTAGTCTGATTTAAGACCTTTTATCCAACCCATTGCCTTTTACTTAACTATATTGCTTCCAAGACCACTGGGATCTCCAGGCATTAATCATTAGCATTCATGCTGAAACTGGCTTTAGGCAACGAGTTACCATTTCTTTGGGGAACACTGTGCACCATCCGCTGAACTGCTCCAAACAGTTTGCTCTAGTAAATTAAGTCTAAAAGCAAACTCTCTCCCCATGCCCATCAACTCCCCACTTCTTAAAATGCCTGTTCCGTGGGATCACAGGCCAACTCCATGGCTGAGATTGGCAAATCCCATCCCCAACCTCATCTTGTCCCTTGATTTAGGCTGAATTTCCTTACCTATCTTTGGTCAAGGGAAGGGAGGCCCATGGTCCAAAGTCAACACTATGTCTTGGAACAATAGGACAAATCCATCTGGCTTCACCAAATCAGTCAATGACGTGTTCTCACATCCAACAGGGGACTTAAAGCTTGATCATCTTGGCTGGTGCTCACCCTGAAGTCAACAAGATGCAAAAGCCCAGACACCCTCTACTAGCAGAGCAATGCTACTGATGTCTGATGAATTTGTAAAACCGTCATGAGCTCAACAAGACTCTCCAGCCTGGCAGCAAGGAGAAAGAAACAGGGACTGGTATTGCTGAACCAGCTCAGGGAAGATGGTGCAGCCACTCTGAATGCAAAACAAACTCCAGCCAGTACCAAGCAACCCACATGAATAAAAAATAAGAAAAAAAAAAAAAAAATCAAGCCCACAACACACCACATCAGACACAAGCCACACTGCATTTGGTGTTAGGTTTGCTACCACAGCACAACCTCTGCACAGCAGGGAGCAGAGCCCGGAGCTCTTCCCTTTACCAAATGTTCTGACCACTCTGTCACGCTGCATCTGAAGCCACTGCTTGCATCAGAGCTGCTGCTACACACCTATAAACTACTATCAACCAGAATCTGCAAAAATCCAGAGGTGTACCCTTCCACTGGTCCGAGCTCAAACCCATCTTCAATAATTGTGACCATTTAAATAAAGGAATTTTTTTGCATTTTGCAGAACTGCTTCATGTCACTTTGTACGACCCAGGGTGCACTCAGTTGTAGATATCACATATTAAAATACCATATCATTGTTTTTTTCTGAGCACATGGAGGTTTCCTAGCTCCTTCTGCTTATTCTGGGTGGGATTGGGAAATAAAATGAGTAACACACTTCAACATCAGCCTCGCTTAAATCCAGTGATGTCCCCACAAAGTACCTATGTCCTTGCTTTCAGTTTTAAGCTGTATTTTGCATAAATCCCAACCCACAAGGACTGTGCAAGCCTACACCATTTTCAGGGGGTCTAGAAACACCCCAAGAGAGTTCCAAGGGATGCATTAGGCACCCAGAGATGTCCCCTGATCAGGAAGGGCTCACATAAGAAGCATTATACTTTGTTCTTCTGAAAGTACACTAGACATCTTGCATTGTTTTCATTTGTTCTCTTGGTGTTTATTATTAGAGACCCAAGGTGACATTCCCAGTCAGAATACATCAGTAGCAGCACACGCATTTACAGGAGGTGAGAGAGCACCTACAGTCGTGTGTCCAAAGGCATCAGGTACAGGGGGATGCCCAGCAAGGTCCTCCGAACACCACAAGCAGGTTTGGTGCCAACCCTCCATCAGCTTTTAATGAGATGGAGGGCTAGTTTACAAGGTGAAATTAGTGCCCAGGAAGTCAGAGCGTGAATTTAACATGCATTTGTAAATCCCCACAAATTCCCCATGTGAACAGATTTAATCTGCATTACAAATGTCTTTTCATGGCTGCAGTCAACCCGAGCTCCTCTTTCAAGGGTAGGGGAAAGCTGAGGCTCTGCTATTACACATTTCAGCTCGAGTTTCTGGCATATTTTCCTTGCTCTAGGAATGTGGACTTAAAAACCTGCTCCTGATTTCTGCAAGTCTGAGCCCACGCATAATTAATATTCGTAGGCACCTAATAACACAACTCAGAAATGCTACCTATAGAAATATTTTTTCAAAACACCACTATAGCAGGCTTTGAACTTAACAGCCATGTCTCTGTTGAGTTTTTCTGTCTTTTCCCTGTGATTATAGCATAAGGTTTAAAGCAGCTTTCAGCAAATTCAGCTACTTCAAGAAAATCAGCTGTACAGGCCAAACAGCAAAACATACACATACACACACACATGCAATTAAAATCAAATGCCTAGATGATCATTTCAGTTTTAATTAGATTTTACCGGGACTATGACTTAAGTCAAGGCTGCAGGCTGAGATGTTGATTTAAAGCTGTAGCTAATGTGTTTTATTGCCAGATTTGCTCACAGTCAAAGCTAATTATCCCTATTATGCTTACATGATTTTTCAAACAACAACAAAAAAAAGAGCATTAAAAAGGCGAGCGTGGAGAAAGCAGACTGGTGTGCTAGTGTCTGAGTGTGTGTGCATGTGCCTGTGTGTATTTACCAACTATTTGAAAACCTAGATCTTCAGTCATACAGGAAAAAAAACAAGCAATCAGCAAATTTAGTAAGTGTGGTACAGTTAAACAAACATCTAATTTCCAAGACCCATCAGGAAACATTTAATGCAATGAGAAGATCCGACGCTGTTCCTAAATACAGTGATATTGTAGACAACATTGTGGAAAGTATGATTCTGGAGGGCTAAGAAATGCCAAGTAGTTTTTCACAATTGTATCCTGGAAAACAAGGGGGAGGCTAAAGAGCATTTTCTGTGGTTTTCTACATAGAAAAATCAAATACTGTTCCAGTTGGGTTTTTTATTAATGCTTCCCACTATTAACATGTATTAATTTTATCTCTAGGAAAATGCAGAATGGAAAATGCAGAAGAAAAAGAGCACTAAGGCATAAATTTCAAGGTTTTTACATTTTCTTACAAATTCCAAGAAACTTCACAAGAAAGAACAATTGGCAAAAAAAAGCAACCCCAAACTACTCCATCTGAAGTAAAGTCTTTTTTTTTCAGAAGGAGTTCAGATACATCTTGAAGAATCCTTCACTATTGCTCTTCCCTCCTCCTTCAGTAAGGATCCAAGAGTTTGCTCTTGGTTTTACCTCTCTGTCCATCATCCCCATCCTGAACAGGTGATCAGGGTCTGCCATCCACTTTCTTTTCTACCAGGGAGCTTCCTATGATGCTTCTGAGGAGACTCCCAGAATCTCATCTTTCATGAACCAAACGAAAAATTGCATGCATACAGTCAGCCAATGCTTCCCACCCCTCCCATCAAAACAGATTTTGGTTTGGTTTGCTTCTACTTTGATTTTGAAAGGAAAACTATTACGGAGGGCAAACAAAAAAAATCCTCCCCACTGGAAAATGTCAGTTTTCTTAAAAAAAAAAGGAATGAAAACACCTCAAAACCCAACTGTTGGGATCCTGAAGGGCTGCAATACCTCTCTGGTTTCTTCCCAAAGATTTGAGTCTCCCAACGTGGGCATGGCCACTAGGGAGGAACAGCCTCCCCTGGGATACCTGTACTGGCACTTTTGAGTCAGAAAATGTTCCATTTTCACACCTTTTATCTGACCACTGGGACTGACTGTCACATCTCCTGAAAAACTGAAATTGTGCACCTTGATGTTTTTGTAAGAATGCAATGGGAGTCCCCAAGCTGCTGGAGTCACCTGCAATGGTTTTGAAGGTGGAGAGCAGCATGGTAGAAAATCCACATAAACGGTGTGTTTTAGGGCAAAAAGCCAGAAAGAGAAAACGTTTCATCTTTTCTGAACATAATGCTGTACTGCTAAATACGCAGATGGATTTTTACTACTCACTTGCAGCCAGGATGTCTTCTATTTATAACTTCTGCTTACTAGTAGTTACTCCCTCACCGTGTACGGGGAAATTATTCTTTCCTAATTCGTTCTGCTGAAGGAGATGCCATCTCGGCTAATACATGGCCAGAGCTCATTGCACAGCCCAGAACCATCAACCCCAACACAGGCAGGACCTCCTCAAGTAAGGGGAGGACTGCAGAGGGCCTGACTGCTCACCCCTAAGTGAGCAGGGATGACTCTGTCACTAAAATGCTGTCATTGGATAAGCAAACCACTTTCTCAACATTATTAAAGGAGTAGCGAAGTACAGACTCTGCCTGTCCCTCCCAATACCTCACACACACAGCATTCAAAGACATCCAGTGAATATGACAGGAGTGGACTATGTACAACCTTGTTGAAAGGTTAAAAAAAAAAGAGAAAACTGGCTTTAATATTTTAAGTGCCACCACATTTGACAATTTCAGGCTTTGGTTAAAAGGAGGACCCAAGACATTCCTGCTATTAATTGCTTTTGCGTTCACAGTCATAAGCCTCTTAAAACAATGTTTATGAGCAATGCTCTAAAACACTTCTAGATTTTCTGACTTCCTTAGCCTTATTTTAAAAAAATGAGGGTAGGAAAGCACTCAAAAACTGTAGATGTTTTACTAAAACCAACTCTTACACTGTTCCAGGTCAGCCATGCTGCTGTTTCAGACCCAACACCAGAGCTGAGTCCAGCCCCGTTGCCACAGCACCTCTAACGTTGGTGAACATGCAAGAAAGCCCATGCTTGGACACACTCGCAGCAGCCTGTCTGGCTTCAGGGCATGCCCAGAAAATCATTTCTACTTCTTTCCCCAAGGGGTTAAAGCCTGCCCTACAGTCTCAACAGATTTTGGGATGGTGTGACCATCACCAGGAGGCTGCACAGACGCATCTGCAGGTGTGTGCTCATACCTGCATGCTGCAGATCACCACTTAGTTTTATTTTATCTTTGCTGTGGTGGCTGATTTTACCATCCCTTGCTTTAAGGGAACAGATGGGCTTGCTTACTTTGTGTATTTCCAAGCACATCAGCCAAGAGTGGCCTGTGAATACAGCAAAGACAGACCCCTCTTGGAGAGCCTTTCCTTGGGCATCTAACAAAAAAGAAAATGAAGAGCTAATATTGGATGAGACCCAAGAGCTCTTCATATGAATAACTGCTAATGGGAAAAAGATGCCCCTGAGAGACAGAGCTGGAGGCAAGTTGTCACAACAGCTAATAATTCCCGAGGCCATCAAGGCTGGGCATTATTTAACAGCCCAGTCCATTGGATGGACACTATCACCTACCAAAATCCTGAAGGATTTTGTTCAGTCTGTTTATAAATTACACCTGTGCACAAAGACAGAGCTTTTTCTTTCTCCAATGTCAAACAAAACATCCTTTCAGTAATACCTGGCCAGAATTCCCGCTTCTGTCTCACTCTCCTGGTACTTTCTTGGTCAAACTGAATCCCGCAATCATTTTAGCTTTCAATCCACAATGGGAAGGTCAGATTCTGTGAACAGAGGCCAAA
Organism: Brachypteracias leptosomus; assembly: GCA_013401335.1. Classification (NCBI taxonomy): domain Eukaryota; kingdom Metazoa; phylum Chordata; class Aves; order Coraciiformes; family Brachypteraciidae; genus Brachypteracias; species Brachypteracias leptosomus. The sequence goes on from VYZX01032369.1 coordinate 981,687, forward strand.
GCTTTTGTTTGCAGCCCCAAATAGGATTGCATTAGTTAAGCCTTAGCTGCCGTTCTCAATTTTCTTCATTCACACTACACAACTAGCAGCTGATTCGATTGAAAGAGATTTGGCAAGTGCTCTTGGACCTTCATCCTCCATTGTGCCCTTTTCCCCATAGAAATGGGGGAAAGAGTTAAACCAAGTATTTTCCTTTGCTGTTAATGACAGATACTAAAGCATCTCGCCAGTGCCTAAGCAGAGCAAACAAACGCGTATCTGTTCAGGAACAACTTGGTTCAAACTGTAAGGATCTGATAGCAATCAATGCCTATATTGCAACTTTTTTGGTTTTATTTAAGCATTTCATGTGTCTCACAAAGCACATCGCCATCCGGCATGCAAAAAGGGACAAGGTGCACAAGATTACATATCTATTAAACTAAACCAAATAGGAATTCAATCCCCAGAGGGATATGGAGGGATGACAAAAGGAGGGAACAGTGATTGGGACTGCAAAAACCTTCAGTTCCCTGACCGCATACAGGGGGGATTTTCTCTGCTGATCCAAGTTTTTTATGCTATGGTTTCAAATATGTAGAACTATTTGATAAGGAGTATGAGCATCAGGTCCTTAAGACTTCAAAAGTAGCCTTGAAATACTGCTTTTCCTGTAACACAGCCAACAGGACCTTTTCTAATACGGATCAGGATAAATCTGAACACCACCACCAGATCTCCTGAACTAAGGAAGAAAGCACTGCTCTGAAGACATATTGCAAGTATTTATGGCACAGTCACCCTTGTGGTGGCAGGAAGCAGGTCTGTATGACAACCTCCAGGAGGATGTGTCACATGGCTGTGATACATCCATTGCCTCTTTCCTTTGCAAGAGGCAAGGGATGTGTCATCTCCTGGACTGCATCACCAGCATGTACTTATTACTAATATTTGCTTCTAATGAGTAAAACAGAATCTGTACAAATGGACATACATGCTTCACTTGTGTACGTGGCAATCCCATGGAAATCAGCAGCATGAAAGGTGGAAACACACAGAGACATTGTGTGTCGGAGTCCTCCGACTGTTCCTTCCCAAAATGAGTGGCCATAAAAGGCAAATGACATTGAACACAGTCAGAGCTTTAACTTCTATTCTGTTCAAAAGCTACCTCGAGTTGGGTTAATCAAATTCACTCTGCCTGCATCATTTTGTTTCCCAGTGTTTTACTTACACCTCTTTCATGTTAGGAGAAAAAAAGATACTGGGTTATCCACGGGTCCCAGCTGCCAATAAATGTCAGCATTGGAAGTTGAGTTGTTTGCTCAGCCCAGTAATCAGCAGTTTGTAACAAAATCATTCAATGTTGGCACCATTTATTGACTTTGTAAAACAACCAGTTTTCTAACTCGCTACCATTAATTGATCCCATTAAAGTCAAGCTTAAAAGAAAGAGAAAGACCCATCATATTAGCATTGCAAGATCTCCCACTGGCAGCTCACTACAGGGCTGTCAGTCGGATTATTTCCAGGCCTAACCCCTGGAGCTCAGAAATCCTTCTGTGCCCAGAACTGACAGGGAAGGTGAACCCAAACATGCTGATATCTGCTGTCCCTTCCCAGAGCTCACCCAGCACCAGCTCTCCCAAGCAAGGATGAACCAGGACTGGGTGGATTTGGTAATTTAAAACATCATCTGCATTATTTGGTTCTAAAAAATGCTTTCAGAATCGGAGATGAACTTTGGATCACACAAAGTTCTGACGTGAAGTAAAATATGCCCACTATCAGTGAGGGTCACAAAGTTGTCTCTTTTTTCATTTACAAGGACTAGATTTTTAAATCATTCAGATGCCCAAGGGTGCAGATATACCTCGAGTAATATCATTGCTGTGCTCCTGAAAACCCTGCTACATACCTAACCACATCTTTAGGTGCCTACGACAGACTTCAAATGTCTCATTTCATTCTTTACTGAGAAAGAGTTAGACTTCACAACACACTTAAACGTCTTCCTCAATTAAGGCATTATTAAAGAGACAGATGAGAATCTTGATCCTTATCCAGATGTCTCCAAAACACAAATATTGGACAAATGCTAATTTAGGTACAGTGAGTGCATTTCATGTTCTACAATAGCAAAGACTCACTGGTTAATACTCCACAGGTTACTATGGACAACTGTTCTACCTCTGGCAGAACTTTAACGTGCCAAAAGCATTTAAATTCCCACTAGTGTTTCTGAAAATTTTTTCAACATTAATTATATCCACTGCAAAATCCACCTACACTAAAACAGGAGTATTTCAATGGAATATATAATTCTCAGCCAAAACATAATGGGTAAAGCTCCAAGATAATTGTTTTTGCTTTTCAATTCCATTACTGTCAAAACACGTCTGCTCAGTAAGAACAGAGTAGCTGTGTTTCAACTTTGTCATTTTGACATGTATATTAATTGAAATATAAGTCTATTTATTTTACTCAATACCATTCTGTTTATACATACCAGTGATTCATTTCCGAATTATTTTTTTCAATCCAGCTATTCTGTACAATTTTAAAATACTGCATTTCCTTTCCAACTTTGAAGCCTTGTTTAATGTCTAAAGACAACCTGCAGAGCAGAAACAACATCCCTTCGCCAGTCCTAGATCCTAAGCTTTATACACTACGTTTTTTGGAATAAATAAAACCTATTGGGGGTTAGAGTCAGGAAACACTAGCCCTGTTCTGTATTTGACAAGCACTGAAGATAGAGGCTACTAAAGTGAAGAAATAAGGAAGGAAAAAACAACAACAAAGCATCCAAAGAACTTTTTAAGGGTCTGAAGAGATTGTAAGGGTGCAATGCTCTCCAGGTAGTGTCTCACATCAGATGTTCTTTGGCTGATGGACAGCCAGACTCGGTATTTGAAGGCACATCCCAATGGGTTCCCCAAACCAATGGTGCAATTACAGCCTCATGCAAAAGGGCTGCCAATTTCTTCCTGTAATGCTTCCAAGCATCAGGCTAGGATCAAAAGCCTCAGCCCAAGGGCATTTGCTCATTTTAAATGAGTGCACTGTGTTCCTTCCCTCCTTCCCCTGAAAGCTGGACACGAGATTTATGTTGGAGGAGGAGCCGAGTTAATGCGTGAATGACTTAGCAAGGTCATTAGAGATTAAACTTGACACGGGCTAAATTCCACCGAAATAAACAGAGGTGCAGGAAGGGGTCTGGGCCAATCCTGGGACCCCCAGACAAAACAGACAAATGAGGGGAGGGAGACTCAGAGAAGTCTGTGAAAAGAGCAAGACCTTGAAAAGCAGGGGGGTGCTTCAAAACATCACCAGGTGGAAGAAAGAGGAACTTTCCTTACCTGATACCCATCATCAAGAATCAGTGCCCCTACTCTAAAAAAGTCAAGTGGGCTCCTCTATAGTCAGCACTTTATAGAGGTGCCTGATATCATGTCAGGATAGATATCTTGAAACACATAGGATGGTTTAGTCTCATGAAAGTGGTGTTCTTGCCCCCAAATAGAGCCTTCATGAAGGGTTTAAGATCAGAGCCAGAGTTTTAGACTATGAAGCAAGATCTCTCATTTGAGACAAGTAATCTGAGCTAATCCAACCAGACTGTACCATGGCAGCTCATGGTTATACCACATAAGCCATGAACATAGACTGTACCTAACGCATACCTCTGCCATTCCCACCGACACCTCACCAGGACATTCCACACTGCCAGATAACTTCACTAGCTAGCTTGATCATTTTAAACAATGTTTTCCTTTCCTGGGGAATGTGCCCACACAATAGATGCATGCTGCAACAAATCAAAACCTAGAAAGTGGGACTAATTAACCTTATTCACCAGAAAACATCATTCTGATTACAAGGAGATACAGGATTCTGACCCTCAAGGTCCAGGTATCTTAGCATTCAACAGCTGACATACACAGAAAAAGGCCTGATATTTTTCTTGAAGAGATGGAGGGTGAGAGTCAAGTATGTTTTTCTTCTTTTTTTTTAAAAAAAGCTTTACAAGTTCCTGAAGTCATTTGTACCATAGAAATATATTCCTATCATTTTCCTTCGACTACCAAAGCAAATGCTGTGTACAAAGGAAAAAGTGATGCACATGATATCGACCACAGGGCTGATATAAAATAAAATACTTCAGAAATATCATGAAGTGGTGAAGCACCTTCCTGCTTACCCTTAAAGACGTCAAGTGTAATTCAGACTCGACTTCCTCCACTGTGGGTAATCTAGCCACAAGAAATTGTCATCAATAACAACAACAACAACAAATCTAAACCACATTGCTTACAATTCTCCATATATAAACACTAAGAGGATGTGTAAACTGATCATAAATTTAGTGCTCTCAAATTCCAGTGCTGCCGCCAGCCAGACAGGCACTGGGTGAGTAGCCTGGATCAAGACTGCAACATCAAATTACCCTAATTATTTTCTTGGAACAAAAGTTCTGAGGAGTTTTGGTTATGAGCGCTGATACATTTCATTCCCTTTGACAGCTTGTTGGTTCAATGGTGCCTGAGAGAGAGGGAAGGCTCTTCCAGCTAAATATCTTGCCCATTTCTAAATGCCATGCTATATTTGTCTTTGTAGTAACACTCAAAAATTTGACCAGTGCATACAGGGAGACACTCTTGCCTCATAAAACAGAGATAAGGCATGACCCATGCTGGGTTGTTGGGTTCTTCCTCCCCTTCTTCATTTACTGTGCCATACACACAGCATGAGGAGATGAAGGTGGCAGAGATGCACAGCAATCAGCAGTTGGTCAACCTGGACATCAGATGTTAGGCCCACATGTGCAAGTAATCTGGTGCAAGAGGAGGAGCAGACAGCAAGTTAAAACCCTCAAACACTGTTTAAAATTTTAGGGGGAGAGTTCAGGATGGCCCTTGAGTTCATCAGCCTCACTACATATGTGGACTGAAGATGCCTCTTCGGTCTTTCAGGGAGTGCACTTGGTGTACACCTGAAGTGGAGCATCAGACTGTTTCTTGCAAAGGAAATTTAGGATCCCTACACCAAGGATATGCTGTGAATCAAATCAGCATGTTGTAAGCAACAGTGGTACATGGATATGCCTTAGAGCTGTGCTACTGCTCTGAACCTAAATGCTACATCATACTGGGACACAAACTATGGGGAAGGCGAAACAGCATCAGGTTTGCCAAAAGCTATGGCCCAGCAGGAAATCCAAGCCTGCTAGTGGAGTACATTAAGGAGAGGGATTTATAGCTACACACAGGCTTGCAAAGTCATCAGAGACCTAAGCACATTTACAAACTGAAAGACAGAGTCAAAACGATCCCTTGGGTTGAGAGGGTATCTTTGCTTTTTTCTTTATTAAAAACATATTTCAGCTGCTGATTCTTTCTCTCAGATACCATTTTTAGCTGTCCCATCCTGTAGCAAAAAAAATTCCCTCTGGATACTAATACACCTGCAGGAGAGAGCTCACATGTGAGCCTGGGTCTTCATTGCATTTTTTTTGCTGTTCTTCTCCCCATGAAGCCCAACCAAGGGATGTGACATGCATTTGATTTATTTGTTCTCTGTCAACAGAGCCCTGACTTCACAGAGGGGGCTGTCAATTTATGAAGACCTTAAATTACTGCAAGAAATATAAATGACAGCTGAATATGAAGGTTTGGATTTGTGTTTACCCAAAGACATGAAGACATTCTTTGGTGCTGAGATCTGCTCTGGTACCTCCCAGGGAGATGATGTCAGTTCTAGCCTCAAATGTGAGTTTCAGCCTGCGGCGCTGGGTGGGGTGCCCAAGTCAGGAGAAATGATTAGCAAATAATAGTTTTCCATCAGAAAAAAAAAAACCACAAAAAAACCCCAGTGGTTAAAGTTAATACACATAAAAGAATTGTGAAGTGGTAACTTCGAGGGTGGGATAAGGAGAAGAACGAACATCCAGCTCCTCACACCTTGCTTTCCTGCACTCATACCTAGGTAATAAGAGAGGAAGATATAAGGGGGGAAAATGCCAACTCTGAAAGTCAGTTCTACGTAGAACACAGAGAGAGTTTTCCCCGAGCCACCAGCAGCCAAGTCCGTTAATGATATCTGCTCACATAAAATGTCACCAATTCCCTTTCTTAAGGGGATGTTTTGTAAAACTTCACAAGTGACAGGTTCATAGTCCTGCTCAGGAAAGGTCATAAAACCCCTGTATTCTCATTTTCTGCTGCTCTAGCCGAGAGCTGCGATTTAGAGCCCGCAGTTTGGCGGCACGACTGCTGCCGAGGCAGCGGCTCCCTGCATACCGATGCCACCACTGCAATTTGGCAGGCTAAAAGGCTCCTAAAATCGTGAAGTGCCGCCATAACTTTATATGACTTCCTTCCAAAAGCCCAGCTATTTCTAAAATAAAGCGCTTAAAGAAAATTCCAGGGCTCCAATTACAGTATTTAAAAGGAAATGTACTGCCGGAGACACCTTGCAGCGCTCGTACTCGAACCCTTCTGCAAATCGGCACTCAAACGCTTCCAAATTGGTTCCCGCAGAGTAAAGTTACTAGAAATCAGGGCAGCATTTTTCACTTCATTTTCCAACGACTTTATAAGGCTGGGAAGTGAGAAGCATATTGAAGGGATTCACAGTGATGCCCTGGGATGCTGTTTTGCTACAGCAAACGGCCGCAGTGCAGGTTCTCGTGTCCATGTGGTCACCCTGCTGCCCATAAACCTTCCCAACGCTCGGCCTATTCTGCCCCGCTTTAGAAAAATGAATGAAAAAAAAATAGATACATAGCAAGAAGCTACGGCCTGAAGGAGGCTCCACGAGCTGAGAGTGATCCCTGATTCTGCCTGAAAACAGTCAGCTTTTCTGAGCAAAACCATCTGCTGAGGGTCAGGCTCCTGCTGAACCCTCTGCCAAGGTTACGCATCAACCTCGCATCGAGTTCCACGTATCTATTTTAAACCCCAAGCAGAAATATCTACATGCACAAAGCTCAACGCAGGAAAAATAGTCAAAATCCTTTGTTGATAGAGATTATATAAATACCTACAAGGAACATACTGCAGGTATTAATTTGCCATAAAATATAGGTACTTGATTGAAAAGAAAATTTCCGTCAAGTCTTTCATCATGGCAAAGAGCTCTCATAACAAAATAGAGGGAGGGAAAGAATAAACAGTCCTGGTTTTGTTGAAAATTCTTTGTTCCTAGAAAGGGAGCCTAACAAGCCATAAAATAAATGCATTGAAGGGTCTGACGTGGAAAACTTAAATAGGAAAACGCGTGTTGAGGAGGGGTTTCAACAGAATAGAAGGGAGTATTTCTTATTGAATATTTGTTTTTCCAATTTACTGCCTCCCAGATGTGGTCAGTAATCTGAATATTAGCTGTCAACAAATAAAAACTCCTGTAATGCTTGGAAAACACCCGTAGAATGCAATACACAGTTGGCTTAAAAATATCCCACTAAACCCATTACCACACTGTTTTCCAGTACTGGGCAAGCATAAACGGCCCAACAACCCATCCTGGTATTAGCACCTGAGCTGAAATTGCAAAGTTTGGATGCCCCTTGGCATTTCTTTTGGCATGAATGCCCAGGGCCCTTTGAGCTGGGCTGATATTGAGGGACACCAACCCTCTTCCCAGACAGCTCAAATCAGGATGCACAGTCGCAGTGGAAATAAATGCGACTGCTAAACACTGGCTGGAGAAAACTGCTTTCTAGCAACATTTCCCAGTTTCTGTAATGCATGAGATAAAAATCGTCACATTGGCATTCTGCACTCGGCTGACTCCAAACCAGAAACGATAAGCTGGATTTGTTTCAGGTTCCTTTGGTCCACGCAGTGCTTGGAATAGTCCCGATAAGATTTTATCATAGATTTTTTTTTCCTGCAGGGAAAAGCAAGACTGCAGGAGAAAAAAAAAAAAGTAGCATTGTTTGTGCTAACAAGAAAATTAAAAGCACTTGTAATTCTCACAAGATAATGTTGAAGAGACTCACTCGGAAACACAAAGAGCTGCTGATCGCATTGGGAGCTCCACATTTGTGGCTTAAAGGTTATCTAGACGCAAAGTAACTCCAAGTGCACTTCTTTGTCTTCTTTCTTTTACAGCACTGAAAAACCCCATTAAACATGCACAGAAACACCCAAGTCAGCCTATAACAAGCTCCACGGGGTTCCTCTCTTGTGATGGCCCGATCACCTACATGGAAATTGAGGTGTCTTTGCCAAGCATTGCATTTGGCTACTGCAGATGACAGCAGGGAAAACTCATGTGAAATGAGTGAGTCCTTACAGCAAGGCTGCTCCTGAGGAGTGAGCCAAGAGAAGGTAAAGAATCACAGAATGGTTTTGGTTGTAAGAGACCTTTAAGATCATCAAGTCCAGCCATTTCCCCAGCACTGCCAGGTCACCACTAAATCATGTCCCTCAGCACCACATCTCCACAGCTTTGAAACCCCTCCAGGGATGGAGACTCCACCACTACCCTGGGTAGCCTAGGACAGCCCTTGCCATGAAGAAATTGTTTCCCATGTCCAACCTAAACCTCCCCTGGCACAACTTGGGGCCATTTCCTCTTGTCCTGTCGCTTGTTCCTTGGCAAAAGAGACTGACCCCACCTAGATCCAACCTCCTTTCAGGGAGTTGTTGGGAGTGAAAAGGTCCCCCCTGAGCCTCCTTTTCTCCAAGTTCAACAGCCCTAGGTCTCTAAAGGAATATAAATGTTTTACTTACAAGGACTGTGTTTTCCCATTGAGATGTAGATGTTTCCCTCTCTTTTAGTGCACATTTTCCACCACATAGCCTGCATGTCCCAAGAACAGAAACATTCAGGGTAACAGGCTGCGTGAAGTTCTTTATAAATGGCCACTTTTTACAAGTAGCTGCAGCTAAGGGTTTTTCCTAGAAAGGTGAGAAGTTTAGCAGTAAGTATGAGAAAGCTTTTAGTAGCAGAGTTGAGACAGGGATAAAGGTAAAGTGAAAGCTGTCAGAGCAAATCCCAGGTGAGACGCCTTAGTGCATCTTCATGCTGCAAGCTATCCTGGCTCTATCTGACAGTCTGTGGCTGTTCATGCTTGCACTTTGGTCTTTCTCATCACTTGTCTTCATTTTTATTAAATGATGCCATTTGCCTTTTATTCTTTGGTGCAATAATTACTCTCTCTCCACCATACTCCCTACCACTGAGAGTGCTGTCCAAATGTTCCTAGAATCAAGTTTTCATCTGCCTTTTTCCTACTACCAACAATATATTAATGGGTGGGGAAAATATTTCTTAAAAAAAAAAGAAATCAGCTATCCCAGCTTCTTCTGATTAGTAAGTCTTGTATTTATTCAGCAACTTGTTTTAAGGAATTCATTTACTTCCCCCCCTCTGTTTTAGACCTCAAATTTATGGTGCAAGGCAGCAGCAGCAGCATTTGAAGGTTGGATGTTTACCTAATTAGCTGTAGTTAATGGAGCCTTTTATATAAAGCCCTTTCCCACTTCTGGTGCTTCCCCAACAACATCCTTCAAATTCACCTGTTTAAGAGGAGATAAAACAGATACAGATAAGCTTCAGTGCTTCACCTATCACCTTGATAGAGCAACCCTGATGGCCTAACCATCAAACCTCAGCCTTCACCACAAACTACACTACAAAGATCACTTTTTCCCAACCTCTTTCAGTCTGACCCCCTTCAGATAGGAGATGGCAGCTCCTCAGTGGGTATCATCCAAAATGCAAAATGTTTTAATGTCCAAAAAATTGTGTTAGGCACTTCTGAACCTTGAGCTAAATCTTCTATGACCTCCACAAATGACCAGATATTCTACCATGGGAATGACAGATGCTCCACATCTTGGAGTGCTTAACAAAATACAACCTGCACCTGCATTGCAATACCAAGCAGCATTTTGCACGTCTTCAAACATACACCCCTGTGTCATCATACCACAGGACAAATATTTATTGCTATTTCAACTGTTCTCTATGGCTCTCTTTAATAACAAAGTGTCTTGATTCCATTCACAGTAATACTCAGTCTGAGTCATTGTCTTCCATTCCTGAAAAAGGCTGTGAAGCCAAATGGGGAAAAGGAAAAAGCTCTGTGCAGCATGTTACAGTAATTGCAATAGTTGTCCTGTAATACCTATTTGTTCTGTGTTATTTCTCTTCTAGATCATTTTCATTTCAGAATACAATGCATCCATCACACTTCAAATATACATATGTAATTTCCATGTTTTGCATAAAAAGTATGCAACAAATATTAACCCATAGCAAAGGTGGCCCTGGGAGCTCTGGGAAATTAAATGTAATAGAAAGTCACAGCAACAAGCTGCCTCTTTTGTACCTTAGCAATCTCCATCTCCTGCCAAGCAGGTGAGTCAATCATTTCTGTCTGAACACTTCAAGTTACACGTTCAGTTTGTGGGGCCCATTTTGTCTGTTTGCTTCATTATTTCATTTGGAACTGATTGCTACTAAATAATCATGAATTCTCCTGCACCACCACCAGCTTCACTGACTGAGGCGTGAGCTGCTTCCTGCCTGGTGGCTCTTACACAAACATGCACACGGTGTCCCATGGAAAAAATGCTGCAAAGCTCCACGTGGGAGAAAACCTGGGATGTGGGTTGCTCCCTGGCTCTATTCCTCTTTCACTACTGCTAATGTTGGGATCCCAGCAACTCATCCCTCCAGTCTGCTGTCTCACCTCTTCTTATCTGCCAGAAGCATTTGGATTCCTGTATAATAGAGCACGAGTGTAACACCAAAATCCTGGAAACCTCTCAGTTCCCACACCACTCCCTAATTCCCCAAAGATAAACCTTAGTCTTTTCTTCTGTTACTCCCTTCTAAGCCTAAAATAACAAGGTGTGGAATAATTTAAGAAAGACCCAGAAGGGACACCAAAACAATGTCTACTTCAATTGCACCACACGACAAAGGAGGACCAGCAGTGCCTAGAACGTAGAATACCTGAAGGACCTCAGTAACGTAAGGTCTCCTCTCCATCACTACTCATTCTAATAGAATGTACTTCCTAACATCTAACTTGATGGTCCCTTGCTACTGGTTCAGGCTGTGTCTCTTTATCCTGCTTGATGTGGATATCTCCCCCTCTCTGCAGCAACTTGCCATCTCAAAGCTGTCACCAGGTCTACCTTCCTTCTCCCAACCATTCCTGCTGCTCCTACTCACACTATTCCCAGTTGCTCATTCCCACTGGAACACTCAAATGTCCATTTGAGAGCTGTGCTTGGGCTGGGTCTGCCATATGTTGACCAAGTCAGAAGAAGAAAAAAAAGAAGTTTCACGAGGAGTGCATCATCAGATGGCCACATGCAGCCCAACTGTTCATATTCAGCAGTAGTCCTGGCACACCTCTGTGGGCAGGCAATACCCTGCAGTCCCATGTGTCACTGTCATTCTGACACACGTCTAATTCGTGGGCTCAACACCTTTACTAACTCCGCATGTCAAGGCATTCAAAGGAAAGACTTGGATGAACTAATGTTGCCAACTGACAGCTGATGCTGACCTCTCTGAAGTACCTATTCTGACAACCTCTGTTCTGACAACCTCAGCTCAGATAGCAGCATCAAGTGTGATCTTCACAAGCCCCCTAATTACTGTCAACTTCAGGTCCAGAACTCCTGCAATAGGCATAAATCACCTATCATTCAAACCTTTCCAAAAAAGCTATTTCTGTTTTGATAACAAACTCTTGATGACTACCAAGAACAGCAGGAGGATCTCAGCTGCTCCTGGTACAGCTGCAACACAAATAATTCATGGAAGTTGTTCAGATACTCGACTAGTATGAATCATTGCCACTACTCCAGGGAAGTCAAGAGGCCAGCACCCCTGTTCATATTAAAGATACATAGATCCCCAGAGTCCTCTGCTGACTTTTATCTGCTAGTGATCTAGAACAGTATTTTCTGACTAATCCTTCAAAGTCATTCTTTTTTTCAGCTTCATCAAATTCCTCACATCCATTGTGCCTGCTAGGCCTTTGTAACTCACCCGAAGTCTTCACTCCTTATATACATGATTCATCTGTAATCGACTTTCCTTCCTTTGTCCAGTTCCCCAACAACCCAAGGCAGCACCAAGATAAGCACATCACTTTTCCCTTCACCGGTTCTGGTAAGCACTGTCCAGCCATAAGTTTTTTTATTTTAAAGCATTGGTCTATCTGGACCAATTGATATGGAAATGAGAGTAATTACCAGCGTAAACAAGCTGTTATTCTCCATACAAGTCAGAGCTCTAAATCACCAATGGTCCACTACATTACCATCTGAATAGGAGGAGGTACCTAATGGGCCATATGTTAAAAAGCAGGTTACTTGCATCTTCATTTGCAAATGAAAAGCAAGAATGACAGCTGGATAGTAAAGATAGGACCACTGATCACATTGCCATTCCCAGGACGCCCACATAGAAAACCCAAGTATCAACCAATCACAGGATTTTCTCAGCTCTGAGAGCCATCCATTTCATGACAAGGGTCCAAAAATTACTTAGGATACAGTAAGGGTGTCATCCAGCCCACATCTAGCTCAACATAGGAGGCTTCCCAACTAAGTTTCATGTATCATAAAGAAGTATTTGAGAAACTACACTGCAAAAGCTACACATCTGCCTTCCCCAGTTGTGATACAAAGCAATGCACCAAAGTTTCCCAACTAAGTTGTAGAGGGGAAGCTCATACAAACCATCAACTACACAACTGAAGTGCTGAGGCCTGAGCTGTGGGCCCTGAGTTGGAATTGACCTATGGGTGAGTCACAACCCAGCAGTATGTTTGGTTCCCCAAGGTGCCAGAGACAGACCCTGGCCCACCTGTGTGAGACCCTGCCTGCCCCCAGGTGGTCATGGTTGGGGTGGTGGGAGAGGCTAGAGTATATTAACCAGGAACCGAATCAGTGTGAGAAGAAGTAGGAACTGAACCAGTTGGGGAGATGCAACATAAGAGAGAAGCAGCAACAAGGAGCTGATCAGCTTGAAGAGAGTTCCTGTTGGGGGCAGCTTGCTGAGCTCTTTTTCAGTGGTGTGTTCCCTCTTGGCTGATTTGAGATGGAGAAGAGCAAACAGATGAAGAATAAAAGATGAAGTTATGCTGAGGGGATGTTGCTGAGTTTGGTGTTGGCCTGAGGAAGAAGAGAGCTGGCAGCATAACAACAGATATGCCAAACTCTTCCTCATCTCCAGTTCTCAGTCCCAATCCCTACTCATGACCTACATGATGCCTTCAGAAGGCCAGTTGGGCACAGCTAATGGGCTTAAAGCAGCACTGGCGGCAGCAACTACGTACATTGACTTTGTACCAGGAAAAACATGGAGCCCTTGCTTAATGACCAAGTTCAGCTCTAATGTGTAAGGTGAACAGAAAAGTCTCCAGCTCCATGATGAGAGGTGTTTAATGGTCAATCTGAATTAAGGAGTTATCCCTCCCAACTCCAAGGTGCTTGCTCACAATCGTAGCCAAAAGAAGGAAAAAAAGGGATTATTTTCAAGCCAAATTAGTTCATCCACCAAGTTCCCAGAGCAGCCCCATAAAGACCTGCATGGACACAATGACAAGCAATAATGGAAGACCCAAAATACAACCGAATCAAAACATCAACCCCAAAATATAAAACAGTATCTTCTGANGATGCACACACACCCCATGCTCTGCAGGATGCTCCAGAGACCCACCAGTCCCTTTCCCAGAGGGAAACTTGATGGATAAACCTAGGAGAAAAGTAGAACTAACTACATACTCAATGATATTTTTTTCCTACAAGAAGTTTCTCCTCATTCTTTACTGACTTCAAAAATNTACGTACATTGACTTTGTACCAGGAAAAACATGGAGCCCTTGCTTAATGACCAAGTTCAGCTCTAATGTGTAAGGTGAACAGAAAAGTCTCCAGCTCCATGATGAGAGGTGTTTAATGGTCAATCTGAATTAAGGAGTTATCCCTCCCAACTCCAAGGTGCTTGCTCACAATCGTAGCCAAAAGAAGGAAAAAAAGGGATTATTTTCAAGCCAAATTAGTTCATCCACCAAGTTCCCAGAGCAGCCCCATAAAGACCTGCATGGACACAATGACAAGCAATAATGGAAGACCCAAAATACAACCGAATCAAAACATCAACCCCAAAATATAAAACAGTATCTTCTGATACTGCATTGAGTGAGATTTCAGGTTTTTCTGCATTTCTGCACCACAACCTCCAGGTAGGATGGGGAGGCCAGCCCCCAGCTCCAACCACAACTGTGGACTGGTGTTGTGGCAAAGCTGCTTGCTCAAGGCACATCTCCTCCAGCAAGGAGGAGTGGCAATGCATGCAACAGGGATGATGGGACTGTCAAATTAGTGCTGCTGCTATTAGAGGTGTTCATATTTCATATATCCTTGCAAAGATGCTGATTTTTTCTTTAGGAACGGGACTTTCTCTCTCAGCATCCTGGTTTTTCCCTGTCCTCCTACATATACTTCTTGACTCCGTGGTTAAAAAAAAAAAAAATAACAAAGTTGACAGGAGGTCAAGCCACTCTTAAATACATAGACATTAGAGCTCCCAGAAAGCAAAATAATTACACTGAAAATGATGAGCTAAACAGAACCAGTGTGACACCAGAAATGACCATTCAAGATGTGCTAATAAGCTCCGATACATCATCTCTCACTCAAAATAAGCTTTAAAAATGAGATTTATTTCTGTGAAAATAATCCTGCCAGTAATGGCATGTATAATGTGAAGCTCTGGCAGCCTTGGTGTGGCTCTGCTCTCCCATAACCCCATTGCCCCC
>VYZX01032369.1:996527-1009562 GCA_013401335.1 Brachypteracias leptosomus
ATGTCTCACCCCTCCCAGGTGAGGCACACACTCCCCATGCTCTGCAGGATGCTCCAGAGACCCACCAGTCCCTTTCCCAGAGGGAAACTTGATGGATAAACCTAGGAGAAAAGTAGAACTAACTACATACTCAATGATATTTTTTTCCTACAAGAAGTTTCTCCTCATTCTTTACTGACTTCAAAAATTATCTAACACATCCTCTTTCAGTAAGAAAGAATGAGGCAGTCAAATCACAACATCCTGCCATTTGTAGCTGCTAATGGATATAAACAGCACTTTCAAATCTGACAAAATAATTTACAGTATCTCCCAAAGTTTCCTTTCAGTATGTACAATTGCTGAGTTAAATGGTTTTACAATTGCAAATCATTTTTGGGAACAGTCTAAAGAATGAGGGTATTCATCAATGGGTTTATTAATATGGGGAGGAAGAATAATGGATACAATATCTGCTAAGGGGACATCACATAATGATATATGCTTTAACTAATTTGCAATGTGAAAAAAAAAAGGATATTGTATATATTGTATCCCAGGGAGGCTCTTATCATTTGCCTACTGCTCTCTCTTTAGGCACTTTTCAGCACCTGATTAATTAATAATTGTTGCTCGGGTTATGGCAACTCCTGTCCCCTAGCTGTGAATCATAATCTGGCACTAAAAATTTAATAGGTGCACTGCAACGCTATCTGAGATGCCCCCTGTTGAGTGTTAAATAACTTATTTTTTGTAAATATTATAGTCCTTCTACTATTATTTTTTTCGGCACCTGACAGCAGCATTACGCTTCAGTAACTCTACCTGTCATCAAGAGCAGCAATTAGCACTTGTGTTGCTTCATTGAGAGAAATCTGATAGAATCTAATTAGGGATTTTTTTTCTTCCCCCTGTTGTTCCTCTAAAGCCATCACAGCACTCGGCTGAGCTGCATTTTCACGCTGTGCAGCAAAGTTCATTAAACACAAGTGGTCGGCTAGGGGGTGGTTTCTTGGTGCCATTTGCACAGGCTGAGCCCTGGGAGGCTGGTGGCACTGGCACCACAGATCAGGCCAGGCAAGAAAGCTTCAAAGGTTTGTCCCAAAAGAACCATATGAAAAATTAGTTACCGGGACAAACAACAACACAGAGCGAGCTGCTGTACTGCCACTGCAAGTAAATAACAGCAGCAGCAATAAAAGCAAAGCATCTGTCCTTCCAACACCAAGTCCCCAGCAATCACAGCCATCCAAATAACGGGATGAACAACAGGTTATTTCAGTACCAAAACCTGCCCTGCCCAAACTCTGCAGAGAGATACACACAGTGAGACTGAGGTTAACAGAAGCTGAGAGCAGGAGTGCCAGCATACATCATCAACGTGAGCAAGGGCATACACCACAGCCTTTTTTTGGGATGACTGCCCAAGGCTATCTGCCCAGCAGTTACCTGCAGTCCACCAGGACAGCACCTCGGGGCCTTGGGAGGGGCCATCCCATCACTAGGGCTGGGTGAAGGGACCAAGTGGAGCTGGTTAACGAGCACACTTCATCACTGTGGAGGACAGCAATGACTCCTGAGGTAAATCCTGACCTTGCAGCAGCTTTCCCGGCAGCTTTCTGGTGGCTACGCAAGGACATCAGACAGCATCCGCTGGCTAACCCCAAAATAGCACAAAACCTCAAGGCAAGTTGGAGATCTTGGCTAGCAGGCAGAGAGAGCTGTGGGCCACAGCAGGCTCAGAAAACTCATTTAAAACAGAATGTCCCTGTCCTCTAGGAAAAGCACCCATGATGCCCTCCCATCACCAGCTGCTGGGCGAGGTCCTGGTCCCAGCTCTGCAGTTCAGCAGTGGTGGCAGAAGTAGCAGCTGTTTGCAGCACTAAGTGAATGCCATGAAGCTCCAGAAAAAGGGGCAAGCATTTGGAAGGACCTTATCAATGGAGGGTTTCTAAAGGCCAGCTCAGCCTGGCTGAGCTCTCCAGAGCAAGTCCACTGACCATCACTATGTCCTACAACTTAAAAAATGCGTTGATTTCTGAATTTGCACCCTATTTTTCTAGTACACGCAAATTAATTTATGCATTAAACGACAGAAACAGGAGGTTTAAGCAGCATGTCCCATGAAGGATCATTTTCAGTTCTGAGTAGATGAAGGAGAGGAGCAAGTGGCTGCGCTTCCCCAGTACTGCCCAAAGCGTCTTCACTCCTCACTCACCTCCATCAGCACCCAGCTTATGGGAGCTGGGAGAGCACTGGAAATCTGTCTGTATGTGCCTCTTACTTGGAGGGGGTTTTTGTTGTTTTTATTTAATTCCTTCATTTTTAGATAAGAACAACTTCAAAGCCCTACAGATTACAGATAACAGATACTGCTGAGCTCCATGTAACAAGGTTCTTGAGGGAAAAAAAACAACCACAAACAAAAACCTCCGCCTCTGAAATAACCATAACAACAAATTCTTTAATAACCCCAACCTGCTTCACTGTCTGGCATAGATACTATTTGCTAGAGCTTTTCTGGGCAGAGCTGAGCACTCCAGAAGCACAGGCTTTTGGGATCACAAAGAATTTTGGAGATGCTGACAAGCTGTGCCAGGAGGCCTGAAAACAGCACTATCACTTTTGCTATCACTTTCACAGAAACAGAATAGGAAAGAGTAATAAAGCTTTTAGTAGAACTAATTAAAATTAAATTACTCACAATGTACAACCTGTTCCTTCTATATCCCTAAAAGTAATACCAGTAAAAAGACAAACATTCTGAACTCTCTATTAAATAAAAAGTTTTTGCTTTCCCTTGCTTTTCTATGTCAGTCAAGAAATAAAATATTGCCCTTACACCCATATCTTCACCAGCAGTAACTCTGGACAAAACCATTAAGCATGAAAAATTCATTCAACACATTCTGTCTTTTATACTATGTGCGAATAATCCACAAATTAAAAGGAGACCAACTAGGGTTACCATCGCGATAATGAAAGGCTTTGGAAGAAATGCACTTCAGGCATGTGCTGACCTCCAGAGCAGCTGGGTAGAGCTGAACCAAAACTGCAGCAAGTGCAACCAAAAGTGTCTTCAGAAGGAAGGCTTCCCCAAAGAGCCAGCACTGCCCCTTGCCAGACATGTACCACAACTTCTGAGTCACCTGAGCACACTTGAAAACGCCTTACATATTATTTGTTGTTTAATATACTACATTTCCCTAACCTCAAAGCAGCACTCTGGTTCTTGGTGGTGAAAGCTTCGGTGCTAGCAAGTCTAGGAGGTATCACAGAGGTTTCTAGATCAGCTTTTGCACAGGATCCCACCAACTTGCCACCTATTTTGTATGTACACATCCATACACAACCACTACTTGTATGCATACACGTGAGCACGGAATTGTTTCAGTATGTTGGAGCCAGATCCATCCACGGGATCATGCCCAACCCAGGCAGTTCCCCACCCCAGCTTTGGTGTAGACCAGCCTGTCACACAACACAGAGAAGTTTCCACCAGGCACCAGCAATGCTATGTCTACAGATAACAAGGTAGGTAGGTAGGTAGGTAAGTAAGTAAGTAAGTAAGTAAGCAAGCAAGTAAGTAAGTAAGTGTGAACTTTGGGTAATGGCCATTTTTCTAAGGCAGAACAGAGTAGGAGGATGGAATCAACTACTCGACAAAAAAGCTTCTTGCTGCATTTGGGAGACAAGCAAATTGGTGAAAAAGTGAACTCTCATCATCCCCAGGAACATTTTTCTGACTTACAGTCAAAAAAACACAATGTGCGATGCATGAGAAATCTCCCAGAATACATAATTCAATGGTACAAAGCCAGAAAAATCCCCCAAAAAGATTTTGGAAGAGCTTTTCAAATCAACAACAGAGCAAGTAACAAGTACGTGAAACAAGACAGAGCTGAAATGAACTTATGGCAAATGTTAAATATTGACGTAACAATCAAGGACCAAAGCAAAAGCAAGAGAAAAAGGGGACCCATGATTAAGAGTGCTACATTTCCTACTCAGACAATCCCATCAACACTGCAAACATTGACACATCCCTTGCAGAAAATTAACCGAAATATCTTCTTGCTCAGAACTGGCACAACCTCCTTTCTGCAGCAGCACTGGAATTTGGGTAATACTTCCAAGAGGATTTTAGCTCAACTTAGATGTTTCCTGGGTGCAGTCAAGTATCTCCTTAGTTCATAGAATCATAGAATGTTTTGGGTTGGAAGGGACCTCCAAAGGCCATCTAGTTCAACCCCCTTACAATAAGCAGGGATATCTCTAACTAGCTCAGGTTGCTCAGAGCCCGATTAAGCCTGACCTTGAATGTCTCCAGTGATGGGGCCTCCACCACCTCTCTGGGCAACCTGTTCCGGTGATCAACCGCTCTCATATTAATGAATTTTCTCCTACTGTCCAACCTAAATCTACCCTTTTCTAGCTTAAAACCATTACCTCTCATCCTGTTGCTACAAACCCTTGTGACCAGATCTTCCCCTGCCTTCCTATAGGCCCCTTTCAGGCACTAGAAGGACATTATAAGGTCCTCCCAGAGCCTTCTCTTCTCCAGGCTGAATAACCCCAACTCTCTCAGCCCGTCTTCATAGGAGAGGTGCTCCAGCCCTCTCATCATTTTCGTGGCTCTTCTCTGGACATGCTCCAACAGGTCCATGTCCTTTTTGTGTTGGGGGCTCCAAAGCTGGACACAGTACTCCAGGTGAGGTCTCACCAGAGCAAAGTAGAAGTGGAGAATCACCTCCCTCAATCTGCTGGCCACACTTCTTTTGATGCAGCCCAGTTCCTACTGCAGCTTTTTATAGACAGGATCTCAAAGTAGTGCAGAAGTCTGTATAGTTCCACAGGTAATTTTACAGATGGGGAAATTGAGGCACTTCTGCCTGCAACAGTAAAACTCCAGATATCAAGCCATGGGCTTTTCTTCTTTAAATGTTTCCCATTCATGGAAAACATGACTATCCCCTTCTGTGATTGCTAAGGAATGTTACATCTCTTCTCCTTCCATGTCTCAGTGCTGCAGCTCATATAACACTTTGAGCTGCATCCTGGGACAAACCAAGGACCCTAAATCAAAATTTCAGAAAATGGGGGATTCTTCATCATGGCTTTTAAAGCAGCCAGTGGCTGACCTCTTCAGCAGCACAGGAGTATTTTTGTTTTCTGGGAGTATTTGCTACACTGTTTATTATCTTCCCATTTATTTTAAGTCTCACTAAGCCCAGTGGAGAAGGTTTGCAGTTTATATTGTGCCACACTGATTCTCCTCCTGCTTGGTTTTGGGAGCATATGGCCATTGAGGTTATAGCCTCTCTTTCACTTCTGTGTCTAGCCTTATTACTTGAATTTCTTTTTAATACCAAAATCTATATGACACTTCTCTCTGCAGGCATCTCTTCTGTCCAAACTCTGATTTTATCTCCACCTTTTTTCCCTTAACTACTCTGGATGTCCACAACAACCTAATGCAAAGCCTGTACCACCACCAGAGGGTTCAGATGCAAGGAGTAGAAATTAGTGCTCACACTCAGATTTTTGTTATTTAATAGCTACTTATTAGCAATAACATTAGCTCTATTTGCTAACTACTACTAATTAACCAATGATAAACTTTAGTAATAACAGCAGCCTTGTCTTCTTTTACCTCCACTCCATAGCTTGTCACCAAAAAAAGAATTCCCTCCCCATTTTCCTGTCCTGTTTCAGGTAGTTTTCCTCTTTTCTTCTCCACAAATAGCTCATGATAGGTCTCAGCGGTGTGTCAAGCATCTGAATTTTTCACAGACAGATAGTCTTCTCCTTGGAGAAAACCAATGTCCTCATGGAGAGAAGGACCACAGGTCAATCTGTTCAAAACACCCTGACTAGGAAAGTTTCCTAACGAATCAAACTTTCAAACTGAAATACTGGGTTTTGTGAGGAACTCAGTTTTGCTTTAAATGCTACCAAGTACTCTGATGTTTTTGCAGACATGTTCACACCATTTTCATGGTTAGCCCCAAACCACTGTGATCTGAGCAGACCTTCATGGCATACTGCCAACTACATACCTTGGACCTTGAGACAGCGATGGCTGGTTATTGAGTCTAACACTAATATGAAAGTCAGAGGAAGACTCTTTGGAGCCCATTCTGTTCGTGTGGCTCATCACCCAACAGGATATACCACTTTTGTTTCGATTTCTACAATAACAACTCCAACACATTCCACCTGTGTTCATGCATTAATTCCTTTCTCTTCCATCATCTGCACTTGATAAATGCATTTCTTGTTCAATTACAATTACCTTACTGAAAATCCACTCTATTTATCATGTTACCCGATGTAAACTCAGAAAGTGATTTTTGATAAGCCTGCTGAGAAGCTAGCTCATACCAAGCCTCACTCATCTTAATGTGTCTGCCAACCCTCCCAAAGGCATATATTGAATACAAATACCAAAACCCAGTCCTTACAGGTGAGGAGGAGACAAAAAGCCTTCTCAGGGCATTATCTGTAAGACTGACCACAGGTGGAGAACGTCTCCTTTTCTTTTTCCTTTCCCACATAAGTTAGAAAGTTGAAGACAAAAAAAATTTAACCCCTGTTAAAGTGAGGAATGATGCAGCTTCAAACCAGGAAAAAACCCCACCTGTCTACAAAATGTCAAAGGTGGTAAGATGCTGCCCTTTTCATTTCCTTTCTTCTCTCTTAATAAATGGGAATTTATCTCTGAGAGTTATTTTTTAACAGAAGTACCAGAGCTAAACAAGCAGTGAAGGCTTGATTTTCAGGTAATATTAATCAGAGCAGCTCCATCAAAGTAAAAATCTATTTATACCAGTTGTGGTCCTTGTAATGTAATTTCAAAGCATTCTTCATCTGCTACTGGCTTTACATGGGGCAAAAGGCAGAAAATTTACCGAAAGCAAAAAGAGCAGGATAGTAATAGAGATGTCTTCCTGATGATTGAGGAATCAATACAACAATAACAGAGAATAAATGGCTATGAATCATCTTATTAAGTCCAGCTGATCTGCGGGGCTGCCCCAAAACAGCAAACTAACAATAAAAAAACCCCCAAAGTGACTTCTCCAAGCCCCACAGCTACTAATCCTGTGCAGGGGACCAAGTGCCATCCCGAGTGCCAGAGCACTGGGATGCCAAGGACATGCCAGCTTTTGCAAGTTCCCCTCCGTGCCATGCCCTTGTCCCTGCCCTGCGTCCCCAGGATGGAGCCGGGTTTCCGGGGCCAGCTGAGCTGTGGATGCCCAAGAGGGAGAGCAGGACAAGGGTGACATTGTTCCCTGCACATCACCCGGGTCACCAGAGTTCATAGCGCTTTTTTTCCCCAAAAACTTGTTTATAGGAGGCGGTTACCATCATTCATTTTGACATTAGAAAAAAAATAATAGTAGTAATACAACGTGGGGAGCGAGGGAGCGTGCCCAAGGATGACATGGGCACAGAGGTATGCAGGGTATGAGGGGGAGGGAAGAGGCCCAGCTGCCCAGGGCCCATAAATCACACCGGGTGGATGATGACCTTTCATGTGCTGCCCGCTGCTAAAGGTTCCCGACGTGCAAAGTCCTCCTATCTGCTTTGCAGGGACAACGGGCTCATGAGTTATTAAAACAGGGCCTGACCGTGAATCAGAATGAATAAAGCTGTTTGGAAAAGCAGGAGAGAAAAGGTATGAAAACTTTACATAAGCAAGGAAGCAGGTCAAAAATCTCCTGAAGGGATGGGTGTTTTGGGGCACGTCTATTTTTGTCTTCGTGGGCAATGCTGCTGCAAAGAAGGGCTGCTAACATCAGTTGTGATGCTCACACCAAGACCCAGAGAGTGCAACAGCTCTTGGCCAGCTGGATATTGGTTTGCAAAAAAGAAAGCAATGGGAGTTTCATTGTCACTTACAGGAGAGTATTTCTGGTCAGAAATACTGGTGGTTTTCTCCTCCTCATCTTTTGCCACTATCACTCCCCATCACTTTAACCTCTGTTTTGAAGAATATGAACCTCTCAGACCACCGAACCATAAAGTCAACTGTGCTCTTCCTCTGCATAAACATCTTTGGTGCCAAACTGGAGTAACTCCAACAGAAGAAACTGAAATTTCTTGTACACGCTCTAAGTTATATATAGTTTATACACACCTGTGAATACAGTTACAGTCACTGTGTGTGTATATACAGTTGTAGTCTAAAAGGTCACATTTTCATTCATCTCATTTGAGGGCAAAACACAAGTTTCCTGGTTTCTTAATTTTGTTTTTGCAGAAGGGAAGCTTTCCACCGAGACTTACATCTGGCTTCTTGTAGGAAGAAGCTAAGCTTCTCAACAGGAAGGGCTGGCGGAGCTGGGTCCCTGCGTAACAAACAGATGGGCAAAATTTCCTTCTTGGACCTTATTTTTAAATGTGACAGGATCATCAGGACATTATATAGTAATTGTCACACCACGAGTTTTTTGCCTGCCAGGGCTCAGGAACTGTAAATAAGCTCCCAAGGCAACAGATATCCTAGTGCGGGCTTTAATCTATCAAATATGGTAATTGTTAGCACAATCTAACAACTCGCTGGCTTGCAAATTAATCACTCAGTCTTAGCAGCAAGGTGCATCTTTTTATAACCAACGCTTGGCATACGAAGTGTGGTTAATAAGATGCCTCTAATTTAAGAGTCTCACAACATCCCCCTTAAGGAGATAATTGCTCACATCGAAGGCCTCAATCCCAAAAAGGCTGTGGAGAGCAGTGCTCACCAACTGCTCCCTATTGCTGGTGGGGAGGTCAGAGCAGACCACCTCTGGCTGGAGTGTGGAGAAGGACATCACAGGCTATGAAAAAAAAACAGTATGGGATTGCTACTCATCAATACATGCACCTTTCTGGTGCAGTAGGTTCTGTAAGTTCTGACCCAGAAATATGCACCTGATTATTCAAGATTTTTAAACAATTTTGACCTAATACATTTGAACAACAAATTTTGAACAATATTGATTCAAAACCTGTAGGTTTTGAACACTGCTTATAGTTCCTTCCTTTTAGCATCATCTGGCTGTCCAGAGCTAATCAATATCAAAGCCTTTTCTCTCACATTCCTCTTCTTCCCCTAGCCAGTGTTCAGTTCTGCCCAGCTGCCTCCAACTCACTTCTTCAGCTGGTCCCTGTCCATCTGCTCCTCAAGGAGGTGGCCACAGCTTCAGCTTTTCCATTTTATTTTGTTTTCCCTTGAAGTGGTCAAAATATCTACTCTGAGCATGATGACAGATCATTGCCAATCTGGTGAGAGCGAGATACTGCTAAACTGGGAACTGTGACAGGAGAGTAGCACAGCATTAAGGCTTGTCTAAGGAAATGAGTCACTTCAATTAGAGAAGAAGCTATAGAATTTAATAGAAGAAAATGCTATCAACTAATTAACACTTATGTTTGCTATTATCAGAGGTTTAATAGAATTGTAACCTAGATATCACTATATAAACATAAAGTTAAATAACTGATGTACAGAATCAAACCCCACTCCGATTCCTTCCTTCAGCACAGAACTGCTTTGGGGAAGAACAGCGTACTGATTAATCAATTAAATTCAAGGGATCAGCACATTATCAGAAGGCTGACACTGTATCAAGTGAGTTGGAGTTTGCATTTTTAATTTAGTACTCTATTTCTTAGTTAAATTTTATTGGCTGCCTTATTTATATAAGCCTTTTATCTTCTTGAAAAGCAGGAGGTGGCTCTTCAGGAAGATTTATTGCTAGAGTGACACGGCCCTTACTTTTTCTTCACATCCTTCTTTCTGACACCAGTGTGGTCCAAACCTCTCTCCCTGCTGCAGCTGCTGAGCAATAGCACAAAAAAGGAGTATAGCTGTTAGCATATGCTCTTCCCCATATATCAAAAAGAAGGAAGAAGACCTGGTCGTTCCCATGTGACAAATTCACTTTCCTCAGTTCAAACTCAACATTACAAGGAGAAGAGCACAGCAGTTTCTCCTCTACAGCTCCAAGCCTCACAGCTCACAGTAAATAAGCTTTAGAAGTAGTACGTTCAGAAATTGCAACCTCTGAGTAAAATCAGCCAGACAAAAACTGCTCCAAGTTCTCACTTCTGCAGATGCATGAATCCACACGGGTCTCCTCTGCATATCCTTCTGCAAATATTTAAGTGAATGAGCTTCACTCTTTCCAGTTTAAAACCTTCACATCTGTGTCTCTTTACCAGGAGTTAAGTTTTATAGGCTCTGGGAACAAGGGAAAAGAACAGCACAAGCAGAGTTTACAAGCTGAACGATGATGGTGAGACTGCAGGCACTTGGCTTTATGTCCTCAACGGTGGAGAAGCTGGAAACAAACTCTGTAAAGGCCACTCACTAATGACATCTCAAACTGGAGGCCACAGCAACATGCCTTGTAAAAGGCAATTTCCAAACTGGTGACAAAGTGGGTGAGTCAATGCACAATTCTCCCCCAGGACAAGCACAGCTCCATGCCACTAACTGGTATTGATAGGATCAGGCAGCCTGCAACGTAAATGCCACGCACCGCCAAGATGTCTTATCTGACCTCTTTGTTCCAGAAACGGTGCTCCAGGTAAATCTGAAAAAGGAAAGAGCTGTAGATTCTGGCAGGGCAGGATCCCACCAAGTCAGTGACCTTTCCAGAAGAAGCATGGACAAAAAAGCACATCCTCTCCTGTGGCGCAATCCCATAAAGCTTTTACATACACTTAAGCTCAGCGCTCCACATTGAAGCGCTTATGATGAACTTTAAGCGCCATCTTATGTATCATGAAAGCTTCACATGGTGCCTCTGGAGAATCCGTTCCTTGACTGCTCACTGAACTGGGGTGGTTTGGCATTAAAAAGCACCATGTTCACCCCCACACCGGTTTACTCACTGAATGAGACCGTTACCATCAAAAACAGCCTAAACGCAGCAAATCCAATGCACACAGTCAGATCTTACCAAAATTTTTCCCAACACAAACTCCCTAAGTCCCATCCAATCCCTCCAGCCACCTTCTAGCATGACCGTAACAGAGCCCTTCACATGGACTATTCCTAACCTCGTGGATCCCACTTCCATAGACAATGATGCCAAGTCCATCAATCAGGGAGAATAGGACCAGGGAGCAATCAACTGAAGCCACCCCAGCATGGGTTTCCCACAGGTATGTGCTCATCTCATACTCCAAAAAACCGGTTCTCCCTCTCCACGGGAGGTTGTGGCACATCGCTTCTGTATGAAAAAGTGAGATATAGTCACTAATTGCTCTAATTTATTACTGTTGCATCGTCTCATTAAAAAACATCATTTAGACCCAAGTTAGGGGCTGGATTGCTAAATATGCTTCAGTCATAATATTCTTCAAAGACTGAAAGGCAAGCAGACAGCAGCCATTTCACCTTCATCTGTCTTCTCTTGTTGCCAAAGCTCTTTCAGACACTCACCCATTCATCACTTAGATAGCAATCGTTAGCTCTTCTCATCCCAACTCCTACAGACTGATGAGGGTTGTTACTTCGCTTTATTTACTTTTTTTCCTAACTACACGTGGAGTTAGTGCTGTAATAACTCCTATTTAAAACAGGGGTGCTGAAAATCACATCCAACCCTACAGAGTCTGTACAGAGACGTGCCCCTGGATAACAAAGGAGGTTTTTAAAGCAAAAGGTAAGCAGTCAAATTCTGCAAGTCCATATTGTTAATAAAAATCTGCATTTTACTCTCATGGCATTTCAATAATCTTATTAAATATGTAACTCAAAACAAGTCATTCTGGATTAGAATTGTTTGCTCAAATTTATGAAGCAATTAAATTTAAGCTCAAAAATATATATGAAATGTGTAACCTGGACCACAAATTACACTGGCTATCCTCACTCACCACATGTGCTGATGTAGCTGTCTGCACCTTTTTACCCCAGATCTCATGGGATCAGCACCAGATCCAAGTAGACTACACAGGACGTGGCCAGGAGAGTCACTAGTAGCATTCCCATAGTAGTGTCTGCTGGAGACACTTATTAAAAAGAGACTTGGCTCCCCAAACAGAAATTGCCTTAATTTACATTGAAGGACAAAGCTCTGTCACCACCTCACATTTTGTGCTTGAGGAGGGCACAAGCATAAAACCACATAATCTACTCCACACCTCTCAGCAGCGTCGTGGATTCAATCCCACTTATTTATTTCCTTACTGCTAAACAAACCTGCCAGAGACACTGGGGATTTTTTGCAGAATATTACCATACATAAAGCTGAGAAACAAGAAAAGATACTTTACCAAAGTTTGGAAGCACAGATCTTTTTTTTCCCCCCTCCCTTTTGAAAAGGTGCCTTCCCTGTATCACATTACTTTCCAACACCACTTGCTTCCCCATTTTGCAAAACATTTGGATGTCTATTTCAGGGTGTTAAGATGTTTTATTTCCATTTCATTTAAAAAGAAAGCTATAAAGAAGTTGACTGAGAAGGGGGGAAATTAACAGCTTCTTTCCAGTTATTAAGCTAAGGCAGCCTCAAAACTCTACTGTCACAGAAAAAAAACACAACAATAAACAAATCCAAGAAGACTCGTTTTCTTCTAGAAAACTTTGACTCAAGCCAGATAAGATATTCTTAGTGGCAAAGTTATTCACATGAAGAAGTTTGACCAGTTCTAGAAATAACAGATATTATAACAGGCCACCAAAGTGAATGAAGAAGGCATTAGTTTATTCAAGGCCATGAAAACACAAGCTGCATGTTCATCACCTTTAGCATCCAACCCACCAGCTGTCACCCCAGTTCCCCGCATTCACTCAATGGCAAATGAGCCTTCTTGAGTACACCAGGGAACCCTGTGCTTCATTTCTCACAGTTCTTCATCAGTTCTCCCATCCCACCACATGAAGCTCAGCCACACAGTGCAGAGACTCAAACAGTAATTGGGGCATTTATTGGGAATGGTGGGTACCTGCAGAGTGCCCTTTTCTGGGGGTAGGACAACTGAAAGCAGATCAGAAGAAATTATTTAAGTCCCTGTACCAAAAAGCATCTCATACGTCAAAAAAAAAAAAAAAAA
>VYZX01032369.1:1009872-1045046 GCA_013401335.1 Brachypteracias leptosomus
AAAGACCTGAAAAGGTAAAAAAAAAAAAAAAAAGAGCTCTATAGGCTGAAAACTGCTGACATACATTTGTTCAACTAATGTCCAATTATTATTACATGAAACTCTACATGGAAAAAAAAGGAGTCTAATAAGAAAGCTAATGAAAATTAAGTATTGTACAAGAAAGTCACCTAAGCATAAAGTCAACTAGACAGCACACTAGTTTTCAAACCCAGGGGCAAGAGATGGGAGAAGCTGGAATCCGCACAGGAGTTCTCAGGCATAGAGGAAACTGAGTGAGCCAAAATCATCCAGAAGTCCAGTCCCATCATGCTATCTTTGTTTCTCTCCCTAAGCAGACATTTTAATACTACACAGGCCATTGAACACAATTATTTGAAAACAGTTCTCTGTGCAACATTTGGAGCTGAAGCTTTTGCAAATAAATGTTTGGGAGAGGAATGAGAAGTTTGTGATGTGGGGTCTGAAGGGAGCAAAAGCTGCAGCCCCCTCCCCTGCAGCCCCACATTACTGAGGATTAGAGATGCATGACAAGAGACAGGCTTCAGCCTCTCTGCAGACTGATTTCCTGCATAAATGAATTGTGTAGCAAATTGTGGCATTGCTTACAATTAATTACTTTTTTTCAATTTTTTTCCTTGGTTATAAGCTTAATAAAAGCCTCTGCTGCCCTTCAGTACAGACAGATTCAGCGCTACTCTCTTCACCGACTTCAGCCATAAAGCCACACTAATTACTCTGAAAGGCTAATGGGAGGAAAAAAGAAAGAGATACACACAAACACACACATATTCCTAGTAAAAGAGGGCTACAGCCCCCCGGCTTGGCCAGCCCTATTGACTGAACAAAGGAGCTTCTGGCCTGGCAGCGGAGAGCAAAAACTGTGGATGCAGAAAGCAGAACGAGGGGGGAAAAAAAAGAAGAAAGAAAAGGAAGTAACACTCATTCTTGTGTTGTGAGGTCCTAACTATGCAAATCTTTCAGGCTGCAAAGAAAAGTGCTATTGAGAGAAGGTGGAGGGGACCGAAATGCTGGGAGGCCAGTGAGCGAACCCGCTGCGGTGCCCACTGCGAGGGGCCAGGGACCCTTCAGCAGCACCAGCATTGCCTGTCAACACAGAAAGCACTTGGGAAGCCAGAGGATATGATAGGCACCTATTTTCAAATGAATGAAATAACTGTTTTCTTGACGGATCTGCTTTATTATGCTGCTAAAACAACCTGCAGGTGCAGGCTGAGCATCTTACACAGCACAAACATGTACTGCAAGTCACCATGAGATGGATCATGTATTTACCTTCCCTGAGTGCACTTGTAACGTTCAGGTTAGTCACCTAATTTAGATCTACTTTTCCATAAAAAGAGGAGGAGATAAATTGAATTATGAGCAAACACTTAGTTGGATAGATAGAAATACCAGCAGAGCCCCAAATCATCAAATCCTGGCTGCAGACACCTCCAGCTGAGCACCCCAATGGCTTGCAACAAGAGGATTTACCTCCTGGCTGGTTCACAGATACAAACCTGGCTCCTCCCTAGTCCTATGTAACTGCACACTCCAAACACTGCTATTTACCATAGGCATTGATAATAATTACAGGGCATCTCTCTTGCATGGGAATAAATTACTGGTAAGTTAAAACCTCTCTCTTCTTGATCCTTCTTTTCCAAAGAAAAGTCCTCTGAACACATGTTTACAGCCCCACTGATAGAGATGAAAACATTTCATGTGACCAAGTGCTCTGCTTGCTGAAGTCTTCCCCTGCAGCACCGACCACTAGAACAGGATCTGTATGTACAAAGGGTTCCCACCCACTTAATAAAAAAAGCCATTCTAGGTGTTTCCCACATTTTTTCTACTGGATACAACACTTGGACACATAAGCCACAAAGAGCATCATGTGTTTTTTTGCCTGGGTCCAGCTCCCAGAGAATCAAGGGCATTTTACTCACATAAGGACCACAAGGCTTACATTTTAGATCACATTTCACAATGAACACTACTTGAGTTCGGATGATTTTCACCCACAGATTTCAAAACACTTTGCAAACACGAGGAAACCTCATTCTTATCACTTTCCTGTTTGGCAGAAAACAGGAGGGAAAGTGCAAAGGAGATTTCCCTTCTGAGAGGGGAAACCTCTCACCAACAGGCAAGAAATGGGACAAAAGTGTAACCCGGGTCCCCTCCATCTTGCCACACTTGCACTGGAGCCTCACCACCTCTCCAAGCCCTCCACATGCCTTCAGATCACTCTGGAAATGTATTTGGGAAGCCCTCCATGAAACAAGCAGTATTTATCTCATCATACCTGAAATCTTGTTATTTTGACAAGTGACAATTAACCGTTTTCAGCACAAAGAAATAAAACATATTTTCTGGCTCTCCATATTAATTATACTTTAAAAATACATAAACTAATCGTGGAAGGAAAAAAAATGGAGGGGAGGCAAGAGGAAACCCTGTTACAAGAGACACACAATGACAACCTAACAGACACAAACCAATTATTTTGTGTCTTTCCCAGCAAGTTTCATTCAATTAGCTGCACCACTGAGTTCAAAAGGTGATTAATTGAGGCCTATTCTGGCTTATAGAATTACAGTCCCTCAATGATGTATGCAAAGACATGGGGAAATCTTAGATTTAAGCTCAGCTGCCTTGGCTAAATATTGAAAGAAGGAAGGAGGAGGGGTGGGGGAAGGTGGAAGGCACTTGGCATTCAGGTCTTGTCCGTGCTGCAACAATTAATTTCCCACTCTGCAATGAGATGACCAACACAGTGGTGCAGCACACAAATACTTGTCTATGAGCACTCTAAACCTAAGGCAGGAGAGCACCAAAACAGCTTCTTGATGATGTACCATCAATAACACCTGGGAGTCCCAGGATGGTCACCCCTACATCCAAAAGCTGATCCTTATAGACATGTTTTAAAATGATTTTTTCAGACTAATAGCTTTTTTCCCCCACCCTTAATGCTTTTTTCATTATTTTGTTACATTATTAAGCAACTTCTTAATCTTCTTCCTCTGTTCATACATCCTGATGGGGGTGAATCTACAGATCTGGGTGCTTTTCAACAAGTAAATCACTTAGGATGCTCAGGGTACTCCTTCATCCTGGGCTGAGGAGCCAAAGGACAATAAAGAGAAACATGAAACGAATTTAAGAGCAATCAACCCAATCTTTTCACTGACCCCTTGCAGGAGGCTTACTCTGCCTGAGCTCCAGAGCCAGCCAGAGGACTTGTACCAGCACCTGCTTCCAGCATTGTCCCAGGGTCTCTGACTTTTTGCTTGCATTAGGACAGATTTCTGAGGACTGAGGAACCAGACAGGTTCAAGGGCTCCTTTAGTATTAAATCCTATCCCTGATTTTGTAGATTACCAAAGAACCACCTTGTCCAGGAGTGGTAAAATGGGTTAATCTACTAGCAATGCCAACACTCCAAAAAGAATGAAAATAACAAGGAAAAAAAAATCCTGGCAATAATATTGAAAGACAGGAACAAAATGAGTTTTCAAGTTTCCCAGGCCACCTTCTGGCCACCTCTCATAGACCACCACCTTCCAGGTAAAGCTTGGTGCCTGCAGCCACAGGTGTCCCTCTTTATCTTCCCAGCATCTTCCAGACTTTTTTGGACCAACAAAATCTAGACCTGCAGCCACATCCAGACCTGCTGCAGAACATCTCTTGGGCACAAGAGCTCTGCTTACAGCACCGGTCCTGGAGTAATCCTCAAAGCCCTGCTCTGAGATAGAGCAGCTGGAGCACACCTCCTTGGGTGAAACTTGGCAGGGGCTTTATATGTTTCTTTAAGCAGACTTAGCAAGGAACTTTAAGTAACTTTTGTGTATGATTGACTTGCTCATGTCCCATAGCCCACGCAGCACCTGTGGTTTTCAAACTGGCATTACAACCACACCTGGAGAGTAACAGCACAAACTACCCATTGAAAACCTCAACAATCCAACCTCTCCACTTCAGAAGGGGACACCTGCGTTTTCAACTTGGCCTATGTTTAGCCATAGGCTCTCATGGCTGTGGGATGGCACCAAGACCAGGCGACACCACGCAGACAGAGGAACCTCTTCGTCAACCCTCCTATGGAAGCTGTTTCATCATACAGATATGACATCACACCACAGGCCTCTTCTCTGCTACACCACTCCAGAACAGTTGTCTTGAGCCTCTGCATCAGCACAACAGTCACTTTAAAAAAAATATTTAAGTTTTTTAAAATCATCTAAAATACACTATACTAGCAAAAGGTGAATTCTACTTTCATTGAGAATTACCTTGACTTTCTCAGAAGAATGCATGGCAAGCACACAGGTATAAAATGTACCAACTGTATTGCAAGCAGCCCCTAATTCAGAATGTATAACTACTACTACTATAAACTACAGAAATATTGCTCTAGTATAATATTAAAATCCAAACAGCTCATAACAAACCTAACAGTCTGAGTCAACAGCAGGTGCATTTTTCATTTATTCATTTCTGTTAAAGCACATGTAATGTTAAAAGCAACAGATAATTAAATAGATGACAGTAATATGACACTTGGTAAAAAGCTGCCATTTACTGTATTCAGTAACCGAAGTGATCTTTTCATTACTTTTGTTTTACAGGTATCATTGTCTTTACCCTTGTAGTTTCTGTAGCTGAACAACTGTTTGTTTCTACTTTTTTTGCTCAGGCATAAGAAATTCAACATCCTATAATCAGAGGTAAAAACAGTTTGGCAAATATACCTGCAAGAATGATGCTTACAGATGTTCTGACTACTACCTGATCTCACTTCTCTCTTTGTAGGTGGTTTATGCTTGGGTAAAATGGAGTAAGCATATCTAATTTTTATTAGAAACAGTATTCATTACCTCATGAATAAAAAACCCCAAAAAAATCAAGAAGATAACAGATACGTTTGGATTCTTATCATGGCAAACCTAGCATGTGTAATTCACATTGAATCCAAAACAGTCCTTCCAATTATGTCCACCCTCATCTTTCTTTACAACATGGTTCACTCTGACTAGTGAATTAGCACTGCACGTTGGGGATGGGCTCCATGCTCAGGAGCTTTCCCAACTGAACTGGCTCAAGAAGCTTTCTTCCATGCTTGAGCCTTATAAACCAGAGGAAAATAATAAAATGAAACTGGGAAGCAAGTAGAAAAAGGTCTTTAAATAAACCAACAAGAACAGCAACCTACGGAATAGCTATCTGTAACAAAAGCAAAAGCTCAGGAAAAGGGGAAGAAGCAGAAGAGATGCAGGGAAAGACAAAGTTCACTGAGTGAAGTCGGTACTGCCTGAACATATTTCAGTGATCATCTTGCAGGTATAAATATACAGTTTTAGTCATTTAAAGAGACAGCTTAATATTTCTGAATTGTTAGGTGTCAAAACCAAAGAAATCCCTCCTCAGACAAATGCAAGCTGGCATGAGTAATAGTCATTTATGTCCTGATACTATGCAACAGGGTACTATTACTATGCAAATCCCTGAGCAGCCCCTCTACTTGCACTTATACTAACCTTTAAACACCTCCAAGAAGTTAAATGGCAATGGGAGCAGACTCTGTGACAGCTTTTACTGAAGCACAGCAGAGGGACAAATCAATGGGATATACATCACATGTGGGGAAGGCCAAGTTAGGTCAGAGGATGAGGAGAAGAAACCTACACCTTAAGCATCCCTTTGGATCTGCTGAGATATAGCATCTCAATAAAGGGGATGGCCACCACAACAGCTGCATGGAAACAATTTTCTTTTTGCAAGCATTCTTTGTAGAGAGTAGCAGGAGAAAGCACCTCAAGGATTAAGACGCTGTGAAAGTAGTACAGCCACAACGAGCTGGTAAAATCAGGGACTATTCACCTCGACCAGCTGAATTTCACCCTGGGGACACAAGATGTGGCTGCAGGAATAAACACACACAGGCTATAAAATAAAAGACAAATTTCTTCTCAGCCTTCAAGGCTAGACTGTGTTATGCCTGACACATCCTCTTTGTCCACATGGGAATTTTGGGAAGGTGCAATGTGCACCTTTGCCAAGAGCCTTCCAGTGATCCCAGGAGCTGCAAGGAGGTGGCAGGACACAGCATCCACATCAGTGCTGGGGTGCACATCAGGCACCAGCTACGCTCAGCTGTTAACACCTCTCTCCTCCATCTCTTGAGCAGCACCTCCCAGAACATACCTATATATATTTCTAATTTATATTAGAAACAGAAGAAAAAAAACAAAACAGCAAGGAAAAATATGTTCATATAAACGTAGGAAAAAGTAACTAGAGAAAATGGGCAGCAGAAGTCCTGCGGCATGGCCAGTGCCTAGACAGGAGCTCAAGGGATGAGAAGCAAGTAATGGCCTCAAGTTGCGCCAGGGGAGGTTTAGATTCTATGTTAGGAAGAAGTTCTTTACTGAAAAAGTGGTCAGGCAGTGGAACAGGCTGCCCCTGGAAGTGGTGGAGTCACCGTCCCCAGAGGTGTTAAAAAAACGAGTAGACGTGGCAGTTCAGGACATGGTCTAGTGGTCAGGGAGATGTTGGGACAAAAGTTGGACTTCATGATCCTATAGGTCTTTTCTAACCTCAATGATTCTAAGTCATTTCAGCTGCCAGTATGCGCAGCATGCCACACTGCACCAAAAAGGAACATTTACTGCCAAGGAACTGTATAAAAATATCAGTGCAGTTAAGTATGCAAATATTTTGTTGACAAAGGAAGCAATGGTATTTTTTCCATCATTTTTCCTTGTGGTAAGAAGAGGCTCTGTGCCTCTCTTCAAAGGCATCAAATAGCAACACAAGCCTCACCATCATCGTCACGTTTGACACTTGAAATCCATAAGCACACACAAATGCATGTCCATAACACTCCCAACATACTTTCCCCCTTTTCGGAAGCAAAGTGCCACTTTTAAATATTTCCACTTTACTTGCTTTGAATTGCCGGAGATCAAATGAGTCAATTAAGCGCTGTGTCTTTTTTGTTCGGAGGCGAGATGAAAGTAATTTGCTGCTCAGTGCATCTGTTTCCTCATCAACACAGTAAGGACCAGGCTAATTAGGGGAGGAAAACAATATGGTCATATGGATAGGCCAGATTGCCCGTCACTCAGCTATTCAGCAGGCAGGTTGTGCTAGGAGGACAGCAGATGAGGAGTCTTCATCTCCTCCCTCACCATGCCTTAGGAAAAAAAGAAGAATTTCAAGCACTCAGATGTTTACCTGAATATTCCAGTGGACTTGGTGCAACTCCCTGCTCCAAGACCTCCCCACGCAGCCAACGGGAAGGCACCCATCTGGAGGATGACTGGTTTTGTAACCCATCAAAATCTTCACAATCTCTGCCTCCCCAACACCTCCCACACCATGATTTTTTTAAAAATACATGTTTTGAAAACAATTGAAACTTGTAAGAAGCAGTGCAGGATCAAGATCCATCTAAAAAGCTGTTGTTGCTACTCCCTTTACCAAGTGACACTGGAAATTCCTAATTATTTTTCATCGGTTTTAGTTTCAATAGATTCAATTACACATATGATTTCAAATGCCTCTGACTTTGCACTACTTTGCAGTACTGAAGAATCATGGATCCCCAACTCAACCATCACATAGGCAAATGCCCTGATGCAGCTTTAAATCATCAATCCTAAATCCGATGTCAAAAATTATTTCCCTGGTAAACTGCAAACATGCAAGTGCATGAGAAAAACAACTTTAAGGAGACAAGCTAGAGATAAGTAATTCCCAGTCACTCGCACGCAATCCCACTGTGGCATTTCTATTTATTAGGAGAAGATATGGAATATCAGAGGAAGTTCATTTATTCACTGGCCTGTAAAATCAAGCAGCAGTAGACATTACATTTATGACATCTAAGCTTTATTTGCTACTACAAAATGAAATGGTAGAAGATACAGAAAACAAGTTAACTCATCTCGAGCATATCATGAAGGCAATCAACCTAAGCAAGGGCTTTCACATCTCCCTGTCAGCCACCACATGACACAGACTGAGTGAGCAATACTGCACATACAGCTGCTTCTTTTAATTTTTTTTTTTTATTTTAATAAAGTATTTCCAACAGATCACTGGTTTTACATTGATCAGAAACATGCCAATAAAGTCTGCTCCTCAAGCAGGACTTGCTAAAAAACAAACCACAAAAGAAAAGACAAAAAAAACCCCACAAACAAACAAAAACCACACAAAACCCAGAACAGCCTTTCAATGGAGACCACCCTTCTTTGCACACCAGAGAGAACAGGTTCACTAACAAGCCATTTTAAAAAAAAATCTACCACAGAGCATCTTAATGCCTCAGCACAAACGGAGACAACTTTCATCCCAGATCTTGGCATACATCCCACACCAGCCTTGCCCCAACAGCTTTGCTTAAACGGAAGCAGCTCTTCGCTCCCATTCTGAGGGCTGCAAAGTTGGGGATGAGTCACCGATTAATCTAAACCCATAAATAAACAAGCATCCAAAAGCACAGATCAGACTGCAGAGCTCCCTCTGAACTTCAAGTCTTTACCCTCACACCTTGACCAGATCTCACAGCAATTGCATTTCTTCCTTGCCGACTCCTCACATCATCATTTACTGAAAGCCTACAACACATCCAGCCCCTCAAACGGGTGAATATTATCTGATGATATACACCAAAGGACAGGGGCCAATATTTGAGAGCAGCTATGATTATATTTTATACATATATAACCTCCCTACAATAAACAGGGACATCTCCAACCTGACCTAGTTAGAGAGGTCCCTGCTTATTGTAGGGGAGTTGGACTAGGTGACTTTTGGAGGTCCCTTTCAACCCAACACATTCTATGATTCTTTATACACTATCATAGGTGAAAATAAATATTAAGTCAGTATGCCATGTATTCAGTAGGGGTGCATCAACTGCTCTAACCACAGCCTTACAGCACCAGTATCCCACGAGATTAAGGGCAGAAATGACAATTCATGTCTTTCCACTTCTTAAAGCTGTTTAAACTGTTCCTTCTAACAGTGTGTAAACGTTCGAACTCGTCCAAATGGCATAACCAAATTTAGCAAATTACACAGAAAACATCAGTGGCTGGAATGGCAAACCAGGTTAATTGCTTCACTAAGCAAATCCAGGCAAAAATCCACATCCTCCCCAAGAACAGACACTTGGCGGGGTGGCCACGAGCCAGACAAAAGGGAAGCACAGGTCGATGTAAAGGTCTGGCTTGTGAGCAACAGGACCCATGGTCTGCTCAGGTGGCAAAGCTTTGCCACTGGTGCTTTGAAAAATAACCACAGTAAGAGTTGCAGAAAAATTTATGTTTTGTGTAGCATGCAAGCTATACTGACAACTATATGCTGGCAAGTTTATGGCCGCTGTAAAACATCGAGGCTTTAACAGCAACGGGCTAAGCTGCAACAGGCCTCAGAGGGCTCTGCAAAACCCCTCTAAAAAGGTCTTAAACCATTAAAGCAAGGGGGAGCATGGGGAAATCACACACAAAGCACGACGCATGCGAAGCGCCGGCTTGCAGGGCGCTGGCGATGCCAAAGTTTGCAAGGGTTCGAAAAAGCAAACAAATTCTCAGCTGAAAAGCCTCCATTGAGTGCAATTCAATGCAGGTCTCCACCTCCTGCTCAGTAAGCTAAGCCAGTAATTAGCAGGAGCCCAATAAAGTCTTCTGGGGGGAATTTTATACGTGGGTCTTGCTCTTATTCCCTCCAAAGGCTAAACTGTGTCCACTCAGAGCCAGGTTACTGGATGAGGAGGACCATGGTTTGACCTAGCCAAGTTCTATGTGCTCGTATGGACCATAACACCTTGCTTTATGCTCTGTATCCACAAAGGCTGATCCCACCCCATCGCTCAAACCTTCCTCACTCAGTCAAAAAAAAATCCCCCACCCACTGCAAAGGAGCAGACACCCAGTTTCCTAGTGATAAGTGTTGAAGGGAGGTTAAAGAGGGGGCTGGCACTTGGGGTTTGTCACAGTAATTATAACAGACTGCAAGCACCTAGACTGAGCGGAGGCAGCCACAAAGTCGCTATGGTGTGATTTTGGCTAGAAAATTAGGAGGAAAGTTTAAGGACAAAGAAATATCCAGCTCCAACCTGGCAAATCATTGCATCTGGAAAACCAGAGATGGATGTGCCACTTCATTTTGGCAAATGAAACTGAGGGGTCTAAGAGACTTGAGTGCAAACCTCGGAAATTTTAGCAATGATACACACTAATCCAAAAAACAAACCACAAATAGCAACCAACAAAAGCGAGCGCTCGAGTTTTAAGAGACGCCTTAAGTCCAGCCAACATTTAAATTCTGGCAGCTTCAGAAGTAAGTGCCAGCATGAATTTAGATACTTGGATACATTCAAAGTCTTCCAGTTGCAGCTTCACTAGAAAATAATGAAACCGTACACAATCAAATCATTATAAATAAAGGTTTTTTAGCTCCATGGAAGACAGCGCTGATGGATTCATGATCTACGCTGCTGTAATAGAGCTAGTAATAATTTTGATGTATTGATTTTTTTTTTTCCTTTAAAAAAAAATAATCTGGGTTTCTGTAAGGAATGCCTGCTCAGGAATTTCAGCCAAGCTGAACACTGTATGTTGCTGACATTGTCACTACGCTTTAAGTCAATTAGGGAGACCGGAACCAGATGGCTGAAAATGACCAAAATTACACAGTACATTCTGTTTATTAGTTAGGATTATTATTCAGGCCATAATTGCTTTTAACGGATTATTTATCATTATTAAGATTACAATGATGTGCAAGAAAATTACAAAATTATGAAAAATTATAATTTTTCAATTGCATCTGTCCCTGCTCTGTTCAAAACTTTCCTTAAATGTCTGAACTAATGAATTTAAAAGAAAAAAGAAACAAAACCCATTTCACTAGTCAGATGCACTGATTTTGCGACATGACCAGATGACATGCCAGCAACAGGGAGTTTCCCAAGGCAGCTTCTGCATTGCCATGGACTTCAGCTGCTGGAAGCCTCTCACAAGGATAGGAAGATGATCAACTCCTCCAAGACTGCCTGAACCCCACCATAAACTTAATCAACCCCCTTTTGGAAAAGACACCTTGAAGTGCTGCCTCTTAAAGCTTCATTCCTCCTGAGCTCCAGCAAAATGAGAAAACATAGAAAAGGCAGGTTTCACAAGGACTAATAACAGAAAAATCAATTTGGAGAGGCATCCCGGACTTAATTTTAAAGCAATGGCAAGTACATAGCTCCAGCAAAGGCCAGGGCTTGCCCAAGGGAGTAATCAGTTGTTTCCACCATGGATATGATTTGAAATATGGTCCTTTTGCTACAGAAACAGGTGATGTGACACTATCTGTGGTTAATTAATTCTGAATTAGCACTTGGCCAACCTAGGGGTTTTTCAACAGTACCACTCTTCTCCCTCCTATTCATAGAGACAGCTTAGCATCTCATTCCCCTGAGCCATGTTCTCAATGCTTTTGGTTGCTGCTGGGTTGGGTTTTTAAGATTTCTCTTAAAAGGTGGGGAAAAACAAGGCATTAGTAATAAGCATAAAGTGTCCTCTAAAGCAGACAAAATAAGAGGCACCATTAAGAAAAAGGGCACCAGACAAGAAAAGCATCATCCTTGCTTGGTGTGATCCTTGCCATTAAGCTTTGGACAGAACAGTGAGGAATGGAGGGAAGAAGCAGACTGGCTAATCAACAGGTATGTCATGCACATACCATTAAAACCATATATGGATTTTGAGAAAATGTAACACTTCCCATGTTACTTCATTCCCCCCCCCCACGCCTACCTCCTCATTGTCCTCAACTTCTAATAGCAGTAATGACCTTGGCACATGGCATTTTCTTAGAATTAATAGTTGGCTGGTGTTAATAGCCCTTGGCTACACCTTGGGCCATCAACTCCTCCCAGACAGTCATTAATCCCAAGGAAATACCCTGCACCTCAATCGTTATTACTTAATTAGCTCCACACATAATCTGTGGAGCTGTAGCACCACACCAAAGGGTTGACTTGTAAATTACGAGCGAGAAAACTTCCAAGTCAAAAGATTCAAGATACTCGACCAAAACCTAATTAAGGGCATTTTAACATGCTAATAAATAAAGGATAATTATTTGGAGGCTGAATCAGCTACTTGAGTAAGCAAAGCAACTGCTTTTGACTCAGTGGAGAGTTAAGAGAGGCTCCTTTATTTTGCTATGCTATGGTGCATGCAGCAGCAGCAGCTGAAGCTCAAACCCAAGCTTGCACTTTAGCAAAACACTGCTTTTTAATATGCCATAAACTGCACCAAGTAACAGTTGTTGCTCTGCTCGGGGAGGCTTTGAGGAGGATGCTCGCAGAACAGTGGTGTACTACAACAAACAGGATCTGGGATATCTGCAACAAAATCCTGTCATTAAAGGCTCCCCCAAACCCTGCTCACTACTCCTGCAGAAGAATCTGGGCTGCTGCAGCTCCTCTTTCCATTTCGTTGCTCCTCTCACGTACTCCTGCCACCTTGAGGGCAGGTGTTTTTCCCAGATTACAGATCCTCAGCAGAGCCAAATATGATTAATTACGTTCTTTCATTATCAGAGTCACCCAAAGTGAAGACAGACCTCATATTTCATGATGCTGCATTAATATCTCCATCCCAAAGGAGACCCAACCTCATCACTGGCTAATTCAAGCCCAAAGCCTCTTCTATATCCTTCCCTGCTCCCCGAGGACAACAAGGGAACGGGTTTTGGTAACAGCAGAGCCAAGGGAAGATGAACAGCCTCATCAAAATAAAATACAATAAAAGACTGATCCGTAGAGGAAGATAGGCTCGAGGAAACAATTCAGACAAAGGGGACGCCTGATGATTTAAACGTGAGGCTCAAAAGGAAAATGAGATGTCTATAATTATGAAAGAAGTATCTTTTCATTGCCTGGACTGTTATTAGCTGGGATAGGAAACAAGATGACAGCCAGAGGCTTCATAAATCAGCCAACGCCGCGTGTTGCTGCTCCTTGGCATTATGTGAACATCTGCCCACACCTGCATGGGGAGCCAGCAGGATCCTGCCCTTTGCTTGGGGGCTGGCTTTCCTTCCTGGCTCGTCTCCTTCAACTGGTGAACTCTGCTGAGCTAAAAATAAGCACACAGCCAAACCAGAGCACCTTCCAGACCTCACCTTTCCTCTCCTGTGCTACAACCACCTAACATGCCACAACCTGCCCAGCAGGCATCTCAAAGCTCTTTGTCAGTGCTCACACCAGCAGAAAAAGGGCTGGGGCATCGTATTGCCCCACCATGCTTCTCCTCCTCTTGTCCATCACATGGATTTTCTTTTTTTGGTTGGTTTTTATGGGTTTTCCTAATCAGGATTCATTCATGCCTCTGAGCTCTCCCCCCTCCTTCCCCGAGGATGGCTACCTACCTGCCCTAATAGCTGCATAATTAAAAGGAAAACCACTCCAGGTAATTGGCAGGCTTTGCTAATTGAAAACTGGGGAGGTAATCATTTGGCCCAGGGAAAAGCCCCATTCGTATGCTGGAATACAGACCACCATCTGTTTGCTAAATTAGCTGAGGTGAAATATTAACATGGAAATGACTGATGCCAATTATTTTAAGGAGTTTGCCTTAATACAGAGAACGTTTCACCACCTCACTGAAGCTCTCCCTGCGACAGAAGGCAATTTCTCTTCCAAAGGACTAAGATACAGATGTAGCCAAACTTTCTTGAGCATAAAACCAGTAGCTTACTAGGGATGGACCTTCCCAGTGCCATTCATTTAATGGGACCAGCATCTTCAGCTCTCACTGCCTCAAGCATGGGTCCTCCTCTCCAGGGAGATGTATGGTCCCATACATGAGGGCAGCCCCACACCTAGGATCACTTCTTACTGCAGTTAACCAAACTCTGAGTGATAAAAGAGCTCTCACAAGCTCTGGCTAGCCTTATATGAAACAGGACAGAAATACCACCCCTGCTTTAACTCAGATCACAAGGTTGGATCAAAGGGATCACCTGCTTCTCTTTACAAATCCCCATCAAGCCAAATCTTCCCCATCTGGGGTAGAAACCTGGCCACTTTAGCAGCTAGCAATCAAACCCCATGTTTTCACACCCTGCCTCTGGAAGCAAGTGCAGATGAGGAGCACCTGAAGTCAGGACCACCCTGGGCATGCACACGCCATTGCCCAGCAGAACACTACAGCAAAAAACTGCTCACCATAACATAGAGATAACATAGCAGTCAAGCTCCTCAACTCCGTAAGATTTTTCCTTCTATTGCAATCGTGGCAACCGTATCCCTAACACTCCCACTACAAGCCAAAATCCAGGCACCACTGTGCACATGGGAAAAAACAATCCTAGCATCCAAAAAATCTTATTGCAAGAAGAAAACGGAGAAAGGACTGGGAACCAAGTCAGTGGAGTGGCAGCTGCCGCAGGGGGATGCCAGGAGACCCTGGGACCCAAGGCCCCTGGACCAGCTCCTGAGCATCGCCGCAAAGCCCCATTTGGAGCTACAGTGAGAAACCATCCGAGGAGGAGTGGAGCCCTTCTTCTTCTCCCACTTGCATGCACCGAGTGGAAGGCACACCACAGTAAATGAAAACAAAGATGCTATTCAAGCAAGGCATCTAATTTCACTAATTAAAATGGCAGCAACAGCTAAAACACAAAACATCATAAAAGCATGCAATCTATTTGCCATTTCCAAGTTCTGATGGTACAGAGAAGGACTTCCTTCCCCAGTACTGATTCTTTACCTAAGGGAAGGAAAAACTACAAATACACTGATTTTATTCTTAGATTCCTATCTTTGCAGTGAACGCACAACCTCTGCAGTTTAACCTGTGCAGATGGCTGCAGGGCCAGGGCTCTGACAATACCATAAAGCATCCAAAATACAGATCCCACGCAGCATCAATACATTGCACTGATGCACACACATGTATGCTG
Organism: Brachypteracias leptosomus; assembly: GCA_013401335.1. Taxonomy (NCBI): domain Eukaryota; kingdom Metazoa; phylum Chordata; class Aves; order Coraciiformes; family Brachypteraciidae; genus Brachypteracias; species Brachypteracias leptosomus. Next base: position 1,024,855 of record VYZX01032369.1, read on the forward strand.
TACAGGTGCACACACAGCAGGACGCAGGAAAACATAGACACATTTCCTATGCCCAAGTAAAGCCATGCTATTGAAGCAGCAGTGAGAGGGGCTCCTCAATATACCTTAAGGTCCTTTTTGCCCTTAGTAGTGATTGTAGGAGATCCCAATGCTGCCTGTACCTCTGCAAGCCCACACAACTATCAGGGGTAGAAGAATGAAGGCACCAAGTCAGTTCCCTGAACCACATGCAGCCTTCAAACTCACAGCCAAGTACACTTTTTAGGAACTTGGGAGTCACGACTTAATTCTTTGCTTTGACACATAACATTAGCAATTAGTACTGTGGGCAAACTGCTTCTCTCCATCTCTTTGATGTTCGTTATTTTTGCACTGATTGTTTTGCTGAGAGAGGAGTTTGGATCCTCCATTATCCTTCAGGGACAATGGAGAAGTGCTTAATGTAAAAAAAAAAAATCACAAAAAAAATCACCCATAAAGCCTAACGTGATACTGAGAGTTAAATGTGAAAGCCTTTGCATCAAATATTTTAATTGCGAGGGTCACATCACCACCTCAAACACTCACTTTCCCCCCGCACCCCTTTTGCGAGGGATCTATTTTTATTTTCGCTTAAGCATCAGAACAAGTAATGGGGAAAAGTTTGAGGAGTTCCTGAGGCAAGAGCTCATTAGTGACTCACCATGATAATTAACAGTTAAGCTGACCCTGTCAGGAGTCAAAATGCATTTTTCTGATGGAAATGGAGCACGTCTCCAGAAACCTCACCGCGGCAGTTCAAAACACACACACACACAGGTGCCACCCTCAAGAAACACAATTTATCATTATGGGCTGCATTGATATTAGGACATAGGTAAACAATAGCAAATAAAATAATATTTGTGCGATGCCTTGATACATTTCCCTCAGATGTTGTCAGGTGTCAGCCGTAATAAATGAAGCATTTACTGGGTGCAGACGACACTTTAAACAAATCAGTGCAAGTCCCTAAAGGAAACAAGCAGCAGCATATTCGGCAGTATTTCATCATTTCAGAGCTGGCAGAACGAAGCTGACAAGTACACAAGATAAATACTTTGTTCTGTCACGCTGTGTCATGTCGGGGAGCACATAAAGTGTTAGATGACCTTTGGAGGCACAGCCCACGGAAGGGTTCCTTCTCCCTTCCATGCTGCTGTTCGCAGGAGGGGAAATAAAAGATAAAATAGGAACACCCCTCCAAGGTGCTACCTCGCAGCTGCTCTAACTCAAGGGATTTCAGGGCCACTTTCCTGGCAGAGGTTTTTCTGCTGAAGCCCAAAAGGGAAGAGCTGTTGGAGAAGGAGGCAGCACTGCTGCACCTCCTGCTCCTCTGCAAAAACAACAGTAACACACTTCTCGGAGGGGAAAGAAATGAGATGGTGTAAGTTAATTACTATTGATCACTATTTTCCACCAACAGAATGAGCATTCCCTTTTTTTCCCTCTAAAAAGGATACAACCTTTTGCTCTTGGTAGGATCTGAAAGCACAGCCTGGCTGAGCAGAAAACAGGGCTCTTGGTAGAGTGTGGCTGCGACACAGCAGCACAACCCAGAGTCATGTATTCTGCATCAAAATTGCTTTATTGGACCAGATAAAATCACACCTGGACTCTTCCCCTTCAACATGCTCCACCAGACCATGGCATGCCCCAACACCACAGCTGATTCAATGGTAACACACATATCAACATAGATTTCAAAGCATGAGATCTGTGATGATGCAATGAAAACTAAATGATGTAGCAAACATCCATTAAGGCTCTTGGTAACTTTTGGTTCATTGCAGCCATGCAGAAATTTCACTTCTTTCTGAATTTTTTATTTTATGAGCGGTTTTTTGCTGTTTCCAGCAACATCCTCCAGGCTCCCTGTCCCAAGAACCAAGGGCAAACACTGGGAAACACAGACACAATAGCTGTCAAATTTTTATATGGCAAATAGCCTCATTGTGAGTACTTAGGGACCAGGGGAAGGAGAATACTGAAGTGCTTTGGATGGGAGAGTGAGTATTAATAAATACCTTTGAATCCTGAAGCATGGTGCAGTGTGTGTTTTTAAACAGTAAAGGCATCTGATGGTGTCTCACCTTACAATGATGTGCCCACTACCCTCCCACCTACCACTGCTGTATCTCACAGACATCACGACAATGATTTTCTTTTTAAATTTTATTTTTTAGAGAGTTCCCATTTCCAAAGAAAATTAATTCAATAAAGTTGCTTGCAAAACCACAGATACAAGCAAGACAAGTTAGAGCTGGACTGAGCATGCAAAACTATTTTTAGGCATTTTTTCATTAAATCTAAGTACCACATGTATAATTTTATTTTAAATAAATCACTTTGTGTTCTCAAATAACTATAATAACTAACCATAGATAAAGTATTAATCATAAGCATGGAAATGTTTGACATTTTTCCCCTCCCCTTTCCCCCATGAAAGATGACAAGCAACAGACCATCCTCATTAATTACACTGTCACTATGTAACAACCCACAGCTACAGAATCTCCATAATAAATAATATATATTTACATCAACTTCCTAGCTTTCACGCTCATGTATCTAATTACTGTGAAAGAGACAAATAGGTAATTAAGCTATTTGCAGCTATAAAAGTCTGGAATTATCAGCGTAAAAAGACAGGTACTGGAAAGCTGGCCCTCTGATATACACACTCAAAAGCAATAATATTAAAGCAGATAAGGTAAAAGTGCATCTGTAATTATTAGCAATATGCTTAACATTTAAGTGTCACATTATTATGAATTAATTTGACATTCATTAGAGTTGCTCTGATCATAATGAATCTGTTTGGCGACTGCTTTGCCTTCACATAAATAGTTCCATCATATCCTAGTCATTAAGTGTTAATTAAACACCACAATGAAACAGTGAAAAGAGTAGTTAAGATAAAACTATTTTGACCTGTCAAAAACATCGTATAGAAGAAAAAAAAAAAAACCTGACATGAAGAACCTCTTCTATTTTTTTTTATTTTTTTTTTGCTGAATTCCTTTAGAAAGTAAATTCTGGATGCTTGCAGGGCACAACCTCTAAGTGCTCCAAATCTTTGCATTTTGTGGTGAAGCTCAACAAAACCAGCTCATCTTGATCCCTGTGATGCTGAAGTTACTGTAGATGTAACAAAAGCAGAAGAGAAGAGTCCGCTACCCAGCCAGGCTGCCCACAACACCCATCTTCCTCTACCCAACCCAAACCCAGCCATGGAGATGGGACAGCTAGTAGACAGCATCACTTCAGTAGCACACATTTGTATTTAGCCTTCTTTCTCTGCAAATTACCACCACATGATGTTTTAAGCATCATATGAACTCAACCAGCATGGTCCTCTGGGTTAAAGAGGAAAAGCACTCAGCAGAAAGAAATGAGATGCACGACGAGTGATAACAGTTTATTGTAAGCATCTATTAACTACTGCTGAACTATAATAAAATACTCTCAGAAATACTTGTGGCATCACCAGGAATACTAAATGGCTTCATTATTTTTACTGCTTATAGATTGAATGTCAAATGAGTTCATAACAAAGAAACTGCTGCAAGAAAATTTTACACCCACCAAGAAACAGAAGCAGGGCAATAACTGCTTTTACTGCACATCTTCCCATCCTCTGCATTTGGGAACGCACGAGAAGAAAGGGTTAAGTGTAAAAAAAAAAAAACCAAACAAAAAACCCTTTTTCCTTTTCCTGCGTTTCTGTCCTGAGCCTGGGCAGTGGCCACAAAATCCTTACAGAGCTTTTTGTGTGGTATTGTGGAGGTGGCACCACTACATGAAAGGGATGAGCTACACAGAGGGATGCACGTAACTATTTTTCCTAGCAGGCTGACAGGGACCAGAGCCTTTCCCAGTGATGGGAACTGAGCTTTTCCCCGCTGCAAAGCCTGTGTTTTCTTACCACGAAGAGCCTTGACCAGGGATGCTGCTCGGGGAGATAACCGAGCACAATCTCACCTGCACCAGGCAGGCATGTGTCCCCTGCTCAGCAAGGGGCAGGGTCAATGGCTGCATTTACTTCAGGATAACCCCAGTCAATGATGATGTTCAGCAAGCCAAGCTTGCCTGAAAGATCTCATAAAAAAACAAAAACAAAGAACCAACCACCTGGTTTGTGTCTTCTCTCTTCCCACAGCATCCCCTCACCCTCCTCACCTTGCCAGGGGAAACCACATTTTTGCAGACAAGCTCTTCTCCCTTGTCTCCAACATGCACCCGTGCAAGTCACAGACAGACAACAGACAGGCAGACACACAGGTACACTAAAAATAACACTGGCACTGTGCTCTGAAGTAACCTGATGCTAAAACAATATGACAGCTGCCATTCGCCTTTCCCAGGCAAAACAAAGGAGGAGTTTAGTCCTCCCAACCTGCGAGTGCTGGGCTATTACTGGGGGATTAGCAGCTCCCACTAAAGAAGGGACACTGGGTGCCCATGGCATCCCATGCAACAGGGTCAGCACAGGGCTGGATCCAGACCTGCAGGACCCCAAAGTCAGCAGAGCTTGGGCAGCCATGAGGTCTGGTCCACAGGGGGCAAATGGGAAATAGGAACGTGATGGTGCTGGTGTTTTTTCTCCTTCCCAACTTCTAGAACCTTTCTTAACATCCTAGCAGAGAGGAAGAGCTGGAGAGTCCACAAAGGGAAAAGGGAAGGCACCTGCTGATATAAAGCCAACACATAATAATGATAAAAATCACTTTTTCCCCCCCCATGCCTCTTGCAAATTTCAAAAATCCAATACCCCAATGAGAAAGCAATAAAGAAAATCATCCACAGATTTAACAGAAAGTGCTACAAACAGAAAGATGTACAAAAGTACATTTCCATTAGTCTGTCTTCCACCAGCTCTCAAAGGCTTTTTACACTTTTCCCCTTTAATTTGATATCTACTTGGATTTGCAAGAAAGCCTCCAAACTCCCTTAACTTCATAATAAATTGTAACAAATCAAGGAAGTAAAAAAACCCCACCAAGATTGCAGCACAGCAGTCTGACTACACTGCGCCTCATTACTGTATCAACCTTCTTTTCTTTCCCTCTTTTTTTTTTCCATTAAAATATTTAAGCCTTCCAAACCTCTGTCTTTTGCTAATTAAGAGTTTGGTTAACGACACTTCCAGGCAGGGAGAGAAAGACACGGGCCGTACTTCAAGCACTCGGGGCTGAATAGCTCACAGTAACACAGGCAACATGCTGCCTGCCAGAACAGCCAGCACAACTTCCATCTCCTGCTAGTAAACTGTTCCCTGGTAGTACGGGAGCGACTGCAAGCCAAGGTCAATTCTTTTCTTTAATTCTCTTCTTTCTCCTTTTTTTTTTTTCCTACAAGGCATGGGAAGAGAGCTTAGTTATTTCTGCATGGATGCAAGGTGAATGAGGCTGTCGCTTCCCATTGCAGTGCTATTTATTACAGGTCGCTGACATAATACAGCTTTTTTTTTTCTTCCCCCTCCCTTCATTGCTAAAAAGAAAAGCAAGGGAGAGAGTTCTTCAGCATTGTCTCGCTCGCTTCTTTGAAGGGAATATACGAGCGGGTTTTATTTATTTATATAGTGATCTGACAACGGAGATGCATCAGCTTGCTTTCAGAGGCTTCCCGCTGAAAAAGGCAAGTTACCCTGTTATTAGGAGGTTGAAGAATTCACACACAATAGAAGAGAACACATCAGGAAAAGAAAGTGCAAGATTAACAAGATGCGCTGATGGAGAAAGGAAAATTTATATGGAAATCGAGGAGGGGGGAAGAGGGTGTATTGTAGGCTTGCTTCTGTGTAAGCCAAATCCACAGCAAGGAAATAAATAGGGTAATAAGAAATTAAGCTCCACATCCTTGGCTGGTGTAAATCAGCATCATCACTCCAACTCCCCTTGTTACACCAGGAGACCCGCTCCCAGAAGCCTGCCTGGTGTAAGGGTTGGTTCTGGTCTCTCATCAGCAGTTCCTCCCAATTTATTTCATAGTTTCAGATGAAAAGATTTTATAGATCTCTGTTCTGTCTTGAGATGAGTTTGCCTAGAGCTCTGAGCAATAAATTGATGATAAATCAATTTTCCTGTGCTATGCTTTGTAGTTTGCTTTTTTTCCATACAGTGCTGAGAGCTGTGTATAAAACACCACATCCCTTACTTGTTTTTTAAAGGTAGGCTAATGCTCCTAAAAATCAAGAATATCCACAGCCTATTTTTAGGTCACTACCAGCAAGCCAGAACTGCCTTAATAAAGAGATCTTTTCATTCATCTCTAACGTTTTATACCGTGGCCAGATTAAGAGATAAGCAAGCCTGTACCAAAGGCTGTGAAAGTTGCAACTGGGGCTTGGGACGAGGCAGAGCAACCCAAATCTGAATGCAAAAAGGCTTTTCCAAGCTCCCTGTGGGGTCAAGCCTGAGAACCCATGGACCCCACAGCACTTGCAAGTCACAGAGCCAGCTCTCATTCACAGGACCAATATCTAGCTCCGAAGAGAGCAGTCCCCTGTCCTCCTGCACATCAGTTAACACTGGATAATACACTTTAACCCTTTCACATATGTTTTCTCACAGCAGTAGCTATGGAGCAAGGACAGCTATTGGCTCTTCTGCTGATAATGTAATTAGTACTACAACCTACACAGCACATCTTTTTTATTCTTTCCCAAAATGCTTTATGGACTTATACCTTTGCTCAAAAGGCTATCCATCATGTGACCCTTAACTGAGACCCTGGACCAGGAATTCATGCCTTTTGGAGAGCTTTCAAGTCTTCAAAACCATGTTTCCCAATCCAAAGGAAGCCAACAGCAGAAAGGCAAGCTGGTGGTCACCAGCAGCCACAAACGCCTTTCCAGCAATGTCTAAATGCTCTGAGAGGTCCTACCCCATAGCTACCACCAGTTCCTGCCTGCAAATCTCCTACCAAGGTCCCATCCCCCTAAAGGCAGGAGGCTGATGGGTCTCTAAACAGAGGACTAAAGAAAATCCAACCACCTGCACTAAAATTTTGAAAGACTGCCTGTGCAAAAAAGTAAAACAATTTTCAGCTCAACAAAGTTTGACAAAACACAGTTCCATAAGCCTCACATACTCCAGCACCGCTCCCAGCTGCCTCCTTCCAGCATCATTTCAGGAGTAACCCTTCACCCACATTTCTGGCAGCAGCTCAACTACAAACTGTGCTCTTCTGACACCATCTCCTTCACCCTCTGTGGATGTGTAATCCTCATCAAAGCTACTGGGAAGGTATGAGGAAGAGTTTTACTAGCTGTAGCTTATATGCATTTAAGACATGTAAGATGTAAATTTTGTGTATGGCAAAGTGCAATTCCCTGCTCTTCCTCCCCATAACCTCCCACGAACATCAGCCAAAATGAATTAAATGCCACTCAGGCATAAGCAAAATGAAAATACAATGTTGGTCATTTTCGAGTTTTGGGCTTGGATCTTTCCACCGTTTTTACAGCAGCCGTGCTAATGCCACATGGGAGGGAAAAGCAGCTTGTTAGTCCGAGCTCCCTCTCCCAGCTCAATTGCTGAGGCTACCCAACACTCTTGTACTCTTATCTGCTCTCCTTTCTACCGTATCCCAAGCTGTGAAATTAATATGCACAGAGGACATAAACCTCCCGCTCATGAATAAAATGTGACCTTAATATGCTCCTGCTTAATCCTTCCCAGGCTCAGCACACCATCACTTTGGGAAGACAACCCAGCGTGAAACCAAGGTGCCACTTTGCCTTCTGGTGAAAGCATGCATCCCTCATGTGCACTGAGTGACTCCTTGGGGAAAGTCCCTTGTAGGGAGGGAGTATTGCAGGGGCAGAGGTACCACACAGGGCTGTCAACTAAGCCCTCTCCTGCACAGCAACAGAAGGACACCTAGAAGAGGACAGACGCATCCACGTCTGGACAATATGATGTTAGAAAGCACAAAGCACAGATCTGATGCGGAGATAACTACTCAAGTCAGCTGGTTCTCAGGGAAAGTCAGAGGGTTTGGGCTCAAAGAGCCAGTTTTTAATGAGGAGAGACACGTGAGAAACTGCTTTTACTTCTCAACCCACCTACCCAGGAGCGATGGGCACTTTGTACAGGAGCACACATCCTGCCATAGGTAAGCACAGGGGCACAGCTGCTGCTGCAAGAAAAAACCATCCAAAGTACTTTAAGAGAGATATATTTCATTTATAATGCCCACCTGTGCTCACCCTTCTGCCCCAGATCAGGCCCAAAGGCTTTGCCAGCTTGTGGCTCCTCCTGTTCAGAGTGTCAAAACTCTGGGGTCCCAGACAACAATTCCTAAGGATTTCTGCCAAATCCACCTTCTCACGCATGAGAAACTGCCACACACCGAGCCCTAAAATGGGCACATGCACTGGGAAGCACGGTGCAGTCAGAAGATGCCTTGGATGGGAAGGTGGCTCCCTGCTCTGTGGGAACAACCTTGATGACAGCATTTCCTTCATAAGGCCATGGTGAAAGCAAAGCCCAAGTGTACTAGACTTACTCAGGAGAGCTGCTTTTGGCTTAGCCCCCAACTTGTACAAGGGTGGATATGTCACATCACTCCTCAGTGTCATATCTTCTCCTCCCCATCTCTGGTTTTACCTTCATAAGTCTTTGCACATGGGCTACCCACCATACTCCTCTCCACCACTCTGGCAGCATTCCTCATCAGACAGTCAACTTTTATCATACTTAAAGTTTCAGAGGAAGACTCTTTCTTTTAGTCCCCATGGCTTGTTACTACCTTCCAATACCTGAAAGGGGCCTAGAAGAAGGCTGGGGAAGATCTGTTCACAAGTGTTTGTAGCAACAGAATGAGGGGTAATGGTTTAAAGCTAGAAAAGGGTAGGTTTAGGCTGGACGTTAGGAAAAAGTTCTTTAATATGAGGATGGTGGTTCACTGGAACAGGTCGCCCAGGGAGGTGGTGGAGGCACCATCCCTGGAGACATTCAAGGTCAGGCTTGATGGGCCTCTGAGCAACCTGACCTAGTTAGAGATGTCCTTGCTTATTGTAGGGGGGTTGGACTAGATGACCTTTAGAGGTCCCTTCCAACCAAATACATTCTATGATTCTATTTCAGCAAAGACAAAATGCACAAGGCTCGTAAAGGGAGGACACCAATGGAAGGGGAAGGTAGGACAACGCAGGCATCCCTACAAAGCTGTGTTTTCTACCATGCATATTCAAAGCCCAATTTGCAAAATGGGTTAATTTTCCATGCAAATGGACAGTTACACATCTAACTGACCATTTGTGCAAGCAATTACACGCGCAATTACCTGATTGCATAATTGTGTGGGCCTAATTCTGAAATTGGGTCTTACATTTTCTGTTGAACACAAGCATTGTATTTAATAAATAGATATTGACAAGCCTGGAAGCAAAGTCCTCCAGACCTACTAACTCAAAAGCAAATATTGACAAAACATGCCAAAATGTGCATTACCCCAAAAATTCAGGTAACCCCGGCATAAAGCAGCCCATACCCAAAGCAGCCCATGCCCAAATGGGGCAAAAAGTTGCTCTGCTGAAACTTCTCATCCTTTAAATTGCTATTGACAGCAAAATACATAATAAATGTAGGCATATATATGTACAAACATGCCAGATATCTGCATCAGAAACACTGGCAAGTTCCTTTTCGTAATTTTTTTCAGATGACAACTTGTTCTGGGGCATTCTGGCTGCTTAGACTGTATTCTAGGGAGGAAAAAAAAAAAAAATCAAAGTGAAAGCACATTAAAAGAAACCTACTATTAGCAAGCCAGTCAGCAGCTGGTGAGTGTGGTTTCATCAGACAAATCCTGACAATCAGGCAAAATTCAGGCTTTGAATTACGAGGTGGTGCAGGTTTTTTGCATGTGATCCACGTGGTTAATGTCCCAGGCCCTTGCATTGCTGACCCCTAACAAGAGGTTTCCATGTAAACTCAATCATCCTCAAGTATTTTCAGCCAATTGTAAAGAGCATTTTTCTTTTATGGAATAATCCTAAAGACCGTCAATTTTCCTGTGAATGCCATCCACAAGTCTCTATTTTACACGTCAACCAAAAGCTCTTAAGATTAACTGTCAGAGTCCTCGAGTTTTGGCCAAATATCAATTTTCTGTGTGGATATTGCATTAAATTTAAGATGCTTGTTACTACTGCAGATAAGGCAATATAGCAATTACCAAGCTATTTCTGACTTACAAATCCATAAGTAATCATACTGTTAGAAACCCAAACTTGGCGAGAAAGCAATGAGGTAGAGTGTTAAAAACAAAGGCTATCACCGCAGCGGTAACTGCCAGCTCCCTTGGGATGCACATCACTGCAAAAAGCTGTTATCACAGCCTCTGAGCCATACATCCATCTGCAAAGACTTGAGGAAGAGCAACTCCAGCGCCCTCAAGCCTGTATTTCATCCATCACATCTGTATTTAAACTACGGAGAGGATCTGAGGCAGTTCTACCTGACCTAGGTAGAGATGTCCCTACTTGTGTAGGGAGGTTGGACAAGATGATCTCTAGAGGTCCCCTCCAGCCTAAAACATTCTATGATTCTTGCTCCTCTCTCCACCCTTCTCCAATACTTTGGTACCTATTGCTTATGCTTGCTTCTGCCATACCTCCACATGCCCCTATTACCTGGCACCTAGACAGGCCCTTTTCAGTGTTACTAAGCCAGGCTTGTGTGGTCTGAGAAGTGAAGCTGTTCCAGCCCCTTATACTGTTGACTCCTAAGAAAAGTCATCTTTACCTGATAAAATAAGCCTCTGAGCCCGTGCCACCAAATAAACAGAGGTTTTATTCCAGCTATTCCTAGAAACACAGGCATGCTCCAGTTCATACGAGTTCTCAGCTAATTTAATCAACGACCGGTTTAAGAAACACACATACAATGAGCTTTGGTGAACTCAGGCAAGAGTTAGCTGGGATCCCAAAAAACCCCAGCACCTTGGCTCACATCAGCACCATCCAAATCAAAAAACAACAAGCCAGGTTGCAGTGTATCCCTCCTCCTCCTTGCCTGGCATTGCTCCAGTGCTCATCCTCCAAGAGCCCACAGCAGCACTGCCTCCCCATCAAGTGCTTAAAACTCCATCCATGTCCCAGGGAGACACTGGCATCATTAAGGCACAGGACAACCAAAATCCTTAAATTGGCCCCAGAAGGCAACACAAAGAAAGTCGAACCTGACAGGGCTACCCAAGCCAAAGCTCCCACGTTGGAAGAAGGACCCAGTCACCAGTGAGCCAGAACAGATGCTCTTACAAACACTGATGTCATGATCATACTGGTTGTTGCTGTCACTTTATCCCACCACTGCAAAAAATAGCCAGGCTAGACACAAAAACCCAAACAGCAACAAGTATCACAGCAATTCTCACATAACCTGGGACAATTTAGACACTGCCCAGGGCAGACAGCGTTTGGAGCAGAAGCTTTCTGCTCAAACAGACAGGATCCATCTGGGACAGACAGGATCTACAGAAATCACACAGCCTCATTAGGAGCTTTATTTGGAGAAAGCTACTATTCACAACATTGTTTTGTCATTTCTATGGGCCTTCTGCAAGACTGAGATTATTCAAGCTGACAGCAAAAGTTTGGCAAGATCATTTTACAGTATCAAAGGACACCTACCCAGCAATTGCTCTACTGTAGCAAGAGGCATAGCCCATATATTTTAATGCCTTAACCACATGTCATGGCAGCAATTGGACTAAAGCTATTAAGAGTCTTAATAAACCTGTGTTTCCATCTCCAAAGTCACCAGCAGTATTTGTCAGACCTCACAAAACCATAAGTCAGCCAGCCCCTGCATAAAATCTCACAAATGAGTTAAAAACCATGGCTTACAGAAACAATTCTTGGACATGTTCCCCCCCATTTAAACTACAGGAGTTTTAACTTTTCTCTGCACACAAAGCAGCTAAAGATGCTTTTTCTTCTTTATGTGAAGAGTGAGATTCTCACGACTCCAAGATCTTGGGATAAAATTAACACGAAGAAATTTGCAGCCAGTAACACTGCATGAATCTCTTTGTAAATCTTTGGTGGAAAAAAAAGCAGCATTCTCCTTCTGTTTCTAATCTTTATCTACTATGAGAAAGTAAATGCTAATAAAAGGCTATTTGGGAAGCTATTTTATTAAAGGTTCAAGCTGCATACTGAAACCCTTGGGCAGCCAGAAACATGCAGCACAGACCTGATTTTATTTCCTTTCTGAGAAGTTGGACTGAGAAAATATAAGGCATCACTACTGTGGTCAGCAACTGCAGAAACCCTCCCCAACCTACACTGTATTATCACGGCAGCTGTTCATTATATCGTGACACAGAGAGGTTCCACAGTGACATGTGAAGCAACACTAGAAGCAAACCTGGCTCATGACTTCAGCGTGTTACGCAGCACAAGGGTGATGTAAACGCTGTCGAAGTTATCACCACTATTTATAGACTCCAATAATTTTACATTTTTTTACTATGATCGTCCCACTACAAAGCCCAGCCCGGGGTGACACTGGGCTGTGCGAGCTAGCAGCAATTCTAAACGTGTTCCACAAGAGGACCCAAATGGGTGTGATTTCAAGAGCAGCTCGAAACTCAAGAGACAAAGAGAAATCGTCCACATGCAGAAAACCTCGGCACAACTGGGGACACCTCAGCACCGGCACAAAAGCCCCTCCTCTGGCTCAAGGAATAGACAAAAGAGAGTCCAGCTGCAGTGGCTTTACATTTATTCTGAAAATTCCCACATTCTCTTAACGGGATGTGAACTCCCGTAAGCTCCACTGCCTCTGGGGGGAATAACTCCTGCCTTCCACGGCCAGAGCCCCCGGCAGAATCGGGTCCCCCCCGGGCAGTTCAGCAGGACAAGCGACTGAGTCAGCTTGTGGATGGTATGAAACAGTAGGGATCAGATCTCAATTTGCTAAACAAAATTAGCTGCACACCATTCTGTTTGCCTATCAGTTTCTCCTGCTCACGATGTGCTAATTCAGGCAGCAATCGCTGCAGTACACACAGAGTAATGAAGGCAGCTTGCAAATAAAGCAGCCATATACATTATTTTTGCCTCCTTCCTACATAATTCCATGGCTTTTTCCATGTGCTCCAATGCATACATCCTCTGAGCATTATTAATAGCTACTAAAGAATATTATCTGCCTACCAATCACTTCAGCTTCCTACTTAATAGCAAGTACATTTTTAGAGCATCAAATATATCAACAGGGACAATGGTTACTAAATTTGAAGTCAACAACAACTGGAAAACGTTAGCTACTTCACTGGTATTTTTACGCTACAGAAATATCTCTTGAAATAAATGAGCCTTTTTTTATCCTTTCAAAGCGATAATAGAATAATACTGAATTCTAAATACTGCCACATATCCTCAGCACACAGCAATTTAAATTTAGAGGTATACATTTTTACTGACAAAGATAATGAACAAAAATATCCACAATTCAACTTCACATAGTGGATCAGACAAAAAAAAAATTTTAAAATTATAGCTGGATGGCAGCCACAGTGCAGCCGATGAACAGTCACCCATATATGGACACCCTTGGAAAAGGGGTTAAAGCAAAATAACTCTTATGAACAAATGCTTATCCTTGCATCTGGCTGTGACGCTAACCTTAAAAGATTACTAAAATATTCCATTAGCATACTAACCACGGTACATAAACTTTTATGCTTAAAACGTTCAATATTTCAAAGTAATTTCAATTAATGGAAATTGAACATTAGGATGTGTATCAAGCTAAGTGTGATGATTTTTCTTCCTGTCTGTGTCCCAAAACGGCTCCATCCCAACAGAGTCAGCTCCCACTGCAGGAGCTACGTCCATGGGAGCAGGTCCTCAGAAGCTCACTGGGGTTTAAGCAAGCAAAACACCACTGCAAATCTTTTCCCAGCATGTTCAGCCTCTTAAAAACCAAGGTATTTAAGCACATGCTTAAATGTAAAGCATGCAAGCAAGTCTGCAGTATCTGCTTAGGTACCTCACCAAGCTGCAAGCACAAACAAGAGGTTCCGGCCCCACAGGAGACACTTTCTCGGGAAAACAGGCAGGGTGCAGAAGCACCGTTTGGAGAGGCCCGAAGAAGCAGCAGGAGCTGAACCATGACAAGAGTTAGTAGGACAGGGATATGTTTCAGAGCTTTACACCCAGTGTATGCTCACCAAGCCTGGGCACAAGAGCAGCGTGCTCTCTTGCAGCGATGCTACAGCCAAGGCTGCTTTGCCCTTTCAGAGCTTTGGGCTTCTCCAGCTTATTTCTCTCACAATTTTGTTCAGAAGGGGTTTGTTTTTTAATAGCCTGCAAGTTTTTCTTCCTTCAACCTCCCTCTGACTCGACCCGTTTCCTTCATGAATCACACCACCATTAAACTCAGCAGAGGGGTGGAAAAAAAAAAGTGAGAGGTCAGGTATCACAACTCTTAATAGACATTTATTAGGCAGTTTAGTGGAGCAGCTGCAGGCGAGGGGTCAGATAATTTCCTGCAGTGCCACAGTAGCCTCCCCATATGAATTTAAAACCTATCAGCAGCACATCCCACAGCTCAGCATCCTCCCCATGTCCTGCCAGGCCCCATTTCCCCAACTTTCTTACTCTCCCAGTTGCACTGACGGTTTGAAGCGCATTCCAAAACCACAGAGGTTTAAGATGGGTAGGTGCCACCTCATGTACTGGGGGGAAGACAATGAGATCTTTGCATTCAGAGGAGTGGGTCAGTGCTGCTGGAGGTGAGGGTGCACTAGCATTTCTGGAAACCAGCCATGACTGCTGGGGAGGAAGGGTTCACTGCTCCCTGGCATCAGCTACGAGCTGGTCCCTGAACCCAGTGCCCACCCAGATGAGTTTTTTGGAAGATTTCTGGACTTCTGTAAGCTCAGCACCAGCTGGGGATGAGATAAAGGAGTCACATCACCATCTAACAAGAGCCCATGTTGCAAGGATGATTTATGAGGAAAAGATTAAGAAAGACAGAGTTATAAATGCCCCTTGCATTACTGCACAGGCACCAGGAAAAAGAGGAACCACACACGAAATGAGTGTACCTTAGAAAACTCTAAAAAGGACTTCACAGAAATGATATAAGATGATTGATTTTATCCTTTTTTTATAGCTCTGAAAAGGACTGCATCTACTAAAAGTTTGGGACTTACTTCCCCTTTTATTTACTTTTATTTTCCCAGGCTCCTGTGTCAGGAGCTGGATTTTATAGGCTTCAGGCACAGAAACAAAAAGCAGTTACCACTGGAAAACAAAAATACTTCTTGATACTTTTACAGTATGAATTTCTGTTCCTCGTACATATTTATAATTTCGGTATTCTTGCAGTAAAAGTTTACAGTGTGACTAGTACGTGCTCCTGTAGCCTGAATTACGGACTTGGCTGCCCAAACACCTGCCAGACCCTCAGGTATCACTGGTGCACAAGCAAATATTCATCTGCCCTGCACTTTGCATCCCCTTTATACAAAGTGGGAAGAAGGACAAGTTTTCCTGGCAGGCTGAGGAAAAAAAAAGAAGGATATATATATAGCAGCAGCTGTTCAAAGACTTCAGGAAGCTTGGCACATGCCCATATGCCCAGCAGAGGTAGCGGACAGAGCAGATACAAGACCATTTATCACGTGGACATCCAGCTCATCACAGGGAAGCTGCCACTGAGCAGGGCTTAAACTGTTCGTCCCAAGCAAGAAGTCACTAAACAAACATTAACTAAAGTTGCTGAAATGATGAATCTTTCTGGCAGGCTTCAGTACTCCTATGGGATAATTCAGCTTCGGCTACGTGAGCGTACATAAAATCCGCCAACAGCCTCTGCTTGTTTGCAAAAGGAAAACCTTTAAGTCAGTGAAAACAAGAGCCCATCGCACCCCCCGAGGACTTGTCAGCACGTATGACACAGAAAACAGCCCAGCTGTGGTCACCTCCTCCTGTCTTCACTCATGCCACAGCAAAAAGAAAATCCCAGGGAAAAAGCCCACAAGCAGGAGACAAAGTTTAGAAGTTTCCAGGCAACCATCACATTGCCCCATACCAACCACCATGTGCCAGCTTCCCCTTACTGTCCTAAAAAAAAATGAGGAGAGTGTTCATTGTGACACCAAAGCACCTGCATTTTGAGAAAAGGACCAGCAAGAACATTTAAAATAAACAAACAGAGGCAGCACCATTCTTTTAAGCAGGTGTATGTATTTTAGGACCACCTGATCCAATTTAATAGTGCTGAGTGGCAGGCTATCTTCAACTTTCTTTCCTAACTTGCCACAACAGTTACTATTAAGAGCACACACTTAATGTCTAGTTTGAAACTTGTTCACCTTCACTACCCAGCCGTCACTCTGATTCTGACTTACTGATTAACTGAACGAGTCCTCTAGAATATACACCTGGAAATTCACCCCTGTGTTTAAGCACATCTGAATACAATCAAATCATCCTTAACTCCTTCTTGAAGTCACCTGAGCTCCTTCAGTTGCTCACCTGAAGCACATCATAGTCTCTGAGTAACTCTCCCAGAGTATTATTACATCTCCCCTATCCTGCACCCCTCTTCCTATTTAGGCATCCAAAAAGCTGCTCCCCAGCCTGGGAGAAGAGTGCAGATGGGTGCTGAGCAGCAGGACCAGAGCCTAGGAAATCACATCTCCAGCTCCGAACTGCCTGGGAGCTCCTGGGGGCTGCTGCCACCTAGAGATGCTCACACAGTAAGGCTGCGGGCACGGCACCCCATCGCACCCCACAGCAAAAGCTCACAGCCCACCCCAGCACCTCACCAGCTCTGGCAGGGACTTCCATAAAGATGTTTTTCCATAAAACACAGACATGCCACGCTTTCGCACACAGCGCAAGCAAACTTGCTGTAGTTTGTTTAAATTTACTCAATTAAAAAAATAGTAAAAATAACTCTACCATCCCCTGAAAAGCAGAAGAAAACATTTAGTTAAATTAAAGGCTGTGGCTTATTCCCTGCTAGAAAACTCTGAGGGCACATTTCAGAAGAGCTGAGCATTACAAATGAAGGTCAGGAGTGCAAAGCTGAGCTGCAGCTGAGCCCGGCTCACCCGCAGGGTGCTGGGCCCTCCACTACCATCCCCACAGGACACCCAACCCAGCTTTCCCACCACCCACCCCATTTCACCACCACACGGGATCAGGAGAAGGGCTTCTCCCTTCCTGAGCTGCTAATGTCACGTCTCGTTTGGTTTACTCATAGGCATGTGTTTCAGGTCCTTATTATTACTGTTTTCATGTTAATTACAAGCGCAGCTCTTGGTGCCAGAATCCATACACATACACATCAATTACCATTTCTCTTAAAAAAAAAAAGTCACAACTAAGTCACTGGGGCACTTTGCAGCGCTGGTATCAGCAGGGCAGGTATGGGGACACGGTGCAACCCAGGGCCAAAGCTTCTCCTGAGTCCCTGGGGATGCCCCAACCAGAAGCAGGGCCGGATCCAGCCGCCTCTGCTCTGCAGCAGCGCTGGCTCACAGTGCCCTCAGGGGACATCCTGGGACAGTGGCAACCTGACCTGGCTACCAAGCAGAGAAGTCCTCACAGAACCCCACACCACAGCCCCGAAGCCAGACATGCACAGGGAGGGGTGGGGGACTCCCAGGAAGGACGCAAGATCCATAGCAGTACCCGCTCCTCTTCAGTGAAAGGGCCGAGAGAGGACATCCCCTTTGCAGGGACTGAGTCATCTGGTGGCAGCTACAGGCTCAAACTCCCAGTCAATATTTATCGTGCCTTTGCAAAGGCACTCCAAGCTCAGCCTAATTTTAACCATCAAATAGACATCGTGGTGGGATAAACGGGAGAAGTGCCAAGGAAGGCTGCTGCAGAGGAGAGGAGGTGCATCTCTTCAAAAGCATGTGGCATGTCCCATCCAACATGGCCCGGAGAGGAGCAGCAGCATGAAATTAAAGCCTGCCCATACTCCAGCCTTAAAGCGCTCCTCACTTAAAAAAAAAAAACGCACTACAAAAATATTTGAAGGCCAATTAATTTCTCAGAGCAGCTGAATACTTCAAACAGTGCTAAGTTAATGTGGCTGTAATTATTTAACAACTCAACAGCCCCTATATCAGAAAAAGGAGTTAATTTATCATCTATTTCCAAGCAGAACAAAGACTCACCAGCTTCCAGGTAACAGCCAAAGCTGTTTGGCTCACGTGACCCTGGCTGAGCTGTGCACTGCAAACATTATATGCTCAAGCATGGAGATAAAAGAATTCTAAAAACCCCAATGTATTCACATTTTTGCATCTTAACCATTAGACATGTTATAATGAAATCAAAAGTTCAGCAAAGAGCTCGCCTGCACAAGAGAAGGCATCATCATCTCCCTGGATGTGCTGAAAATGAAGGCAACTGCCAGAGCATCATCCTAATGCCCCCAAAACCAGGAGAGCCCAAATACTGGGGGGGGTCCTAAACACTTGCAAATCAAGGCTCACCTGTCCAGCCTGCCTTGCTATTTCAGCAAGCACCAAGCAGCAGAAGTCAATCATTAATGGCTGCCACTGCCCACAGCAGTGCCCCAAACCCTCCAAATAGGAAAACATCACTCCAACCCCTTTATTTTAATAAACAGCTGTTCTTTTTTTTGCACAGAGCAGGGCATAAAGGCTTTTCTGCAGCACAAATCCAAGAGGCTTCCTCCAGAGGCAGCAGGAAGGCAGACGATCAACCCTGAACCAATGCCTTTTATTACGACTGGGGTATAAATCCATCAAGGAAGCATCTTGGTGATGATCCACTCCAACAGCCACGTCCGAGCAGAGGGGAAGGAGGGCTAGAAAGCACAGGGGCAGCCCAGGGAGGATGGCTGCCGCCTAAAAACCAGAGCAGGCTACGGGGAAAGTCTGAGGCAGAGAAGTACCAAGTCAGGGGCAGAGAGATGCTACGTGTGAACAGGGAGGCAGGCTAAAAGGTACAGCAGAGCCTGTGGAACAGGGGATGCCATGCTTCTCCAGCTGGGATTTACCCAACTGCGGGGAAAGAAAACGTCAGGGAGAGCAGCAGGAGCAGCCCAGCCTTCCACCCCTCCCCATTTCAAGGATTAGGAAACAATCACACGCAGAAAAAGTGAACTGTGCGCCAAGATCCAAACTGCCTGCGAAGCCCAAGCAGGCAAGCGAAGCCGGGACACGCTTTTCTTGCACTTCTCATCAAACGTATCATCATCTCAGTTACATAAAGCCCCAAAATATAAACTGAATTGTGAGAATGAGGAGCTGTTGCACCAATACCGCCCAAACATCATAAATTTTGCATCACCGAGGAGGGGGTAAAAAAAAAAAAAGTTACAAAGATTGCCGAGATTTCCTTTTAATGTTTTATTCACAGCGAGGGCTCCCGAGCAGCGCGATGCAGCGAGCGGCGATCCCGGTGCCCTCCTCGGGCGGCCACACCGGCACAGCCCCGTACCGCGGCGGTGGGGAGCGCGGCTCCCGTGCCAGAGAAGAAGAAATCAAGCCAACGCTGCGAGTTTCCCTCCAGAAGTTAAAAAATCAGGGACAGACCGTGCCGGAGGAAAATGCGCCTTTCCTGCCTTTAACTCCCAAGCCGCTCGCTCGCCTCCCCCGGTGCGCAACCACCCCGGGACCCGTGTTTACGTTGCAGCGGCCGGACACACCTTACAGCTACCGTGTATACATGTAAAGGCAAAGCTTCCTCGTCCGATCGGCGAAGTTTCGGAGCGCGCAGCCCCGTCGGGGCGGCAGCGGCACCTGCGCGGCTGCCGCCGGCGGGGACCCTACGGCTCCCGACCGGGGTCTGGCAAGGGAAAGGCGGCCCCGGAGCCCAGGCAGCCGAGTGGGGGACACCAGAGCCCGGGCAGCCGCCAGCCGAGCGGGGGACACCAGAGGGCTGCTGCGGAGAAGGGGTGACTGCTCTGCGGGAAGCTTGGGGGCAGAACCCCCAGCCCACAACGCGCTATCATTTAGAGCGATAATCATAATAACAACGCAACTGAAGTAAGAAGGGTTCCTACACGCTGCCTGGAAGCGGCGGGTTGCGCGGAAGATCCGCGGCCGCCGGCTCCGCTCCACCGCCTTTCCCTCAAGGGCTTGTCGCCCTCTGGCCGCCGCCGCTCCGCGGGACCCGAACAAACTCCCGCACACCGAGCACAGGGAACCTGCCG